>RJWM01014800.1:0-49505 GCA_004363535.1 Dasyprocta punctata | reverse complement strand
ATACAAAACTCACTGATATACTACGATAACCGCCTGAAAAAAACCAAAAACATTTGTGTGGTATCGAGTTTACAGGAATCAGTCTTTTGCAATGCAAATTGTAAACAAAAACAAAAACAAAACAAAAACCCCCTGCGTGTGCTTTTATTCCCTCTGCTGAATAAATGTTGCATTAATGCTTGCAGTAGGCTACATTTTGGATAAAGACATCGGAATATCTCCAAATAAGAACTTGTAAACTCATGCTGCACCCAGGTGGAGGTGAAGTCAGACACACTTTCTGGATTTACTGAAGACTCATTTTTATGGTGCTTCCTGGTTGCATAGGGTATAGTAGGGAGCATTTAGCATCAGGACTCAGCCTCTACCTTCCTTGGTGACCTTGGACTTTTATGCTGTGTCCCACTGTTCATCTCTAAGATGCAAATATGAATAAAACAGGCCACACTTCACTTTCTGGGTTACTATGAGGCTTATGCAAAATAATAGATGTCACTGGTGCTTCACAAATTAAGAAGAGGAAGTGATTTCCATTTTTCTCTGAAG
This sequence comes from Dasyprocta punctata, assembly GCA_004363535.1. Lineage (NCBI taxonomy): Eukaryota > Metazoa > Chordata > Mammalia > Rodentia > Dasyproctidae > Dasyprocta > Dasyprocta punctata. The sequence goes on along the minus strand of RJWM01014800.1, from coordinate 48,959 downwards.
AGCTACAGAGCCCCACAAAGAAACCAAACATTCCTTTGCTCTGTCTCAAGCTAGTTTGTCAGTGGAATTCCCATCAGAACTGATTTGTTGCTTCCCTGTGAGGTTCTGGTGGGAGGTTATTTACCCCCTGATGGTTATTACCCCCTAACCCGCCCTGAGACCACTTAGACATCCTGGATGTGAGCAAATACATAGACCATTTGGGTGGCACAATATTGCTGTTCTGGCACAGAAAGCAGCAGATGGTGCTTGGGCCAGTCACTGTCTCCAGGAATGAGGAAGGGGCCAGCTCGGTCAAGCTTCCTGCTATGTGGGTGCTGGTAAAACTTCTCAGACAGGAGAACAGTATGCCACCTAGTCTAACTCATGGGCATCCCACTCAAGATAGGCATCTCAAGGCAGCAAGGTTTGCATTTTACCAACGCAAGTATTAAATCTGGGTTCAACAGAATTAGAAAGGAAAGGTCTTATGGGATATTCATGATTCCTCCAAAGTTAAGTACAATAAAATTCATTGCTAAAATAAGTCTGTTTGCTTTTGTTGATGTCCCAGTAAGACATTTATGTAATGAAACTCTCCAGACAACCAAGTCTGGAGTAGGTCCAAATTATCTTTTACCTGGGTCCAAATTATCTTTCCCAAATATGAGAAAAGAAAATGTAAACCTAATATTAAGGCTTATGCCCAGATTACAGAGTGAGAATAGACCGGAAAAAAGACAAACAACCCAAGTGACCCCCAAGTATCCTGAGCTTTGCTCTGACCTAAGCACAGTAATCTTGGACCTAAATTCCATGGCTCCTGCTGCTTCTAGTATAGTACCAGATTAGCTGGTGTGCATTCAGTTAGCTCAGCAGGTGATGATTAAATACTTGCTAGCACCTGGCACAGTGGGTGGCATCAAGAATATACGAGTACAGCATTTTAAGAAGTCCGCAGTGTCATGGAAGGGAAGGGAAGCAAATAGGCAAATGTAACACAGTTTTTTTTTATGTAACATGAAAAATAAATGTAAGAAAATGCTGTGCAAACAGAGATAGGTGAGAAGTCAGTTCTATTTGGAGAAGTTGAGCAGATGGTGGTCCTTGGTCTAGACACTTAGGGGTAAGAAGGCATTCCTTAGGTAAGTAAGAGGAGGCCCATCTCTCCACTCTAGACAGTAGAGCTTATCAGCAAAGTGGGTGTGGTCTCTGCATTTTAAAAAGATGTCTTGTTCTCAGGGAAACTGATAAGCATGCAATACTATTTTCCTGATGACCCAAGAGGTAAATCCAAGAGCTTCCAATTAGTTCAGTTCTACCCAAATATCTGGTCCTGTTGAAATAGTCCTGCATGTTACTGAGATTTCTAAACTTACAAAACTTATTTATTCTCATAATTATTTCTAATATAATTCCAAATTATACTTCAGGTCAACTTTTACTTGTCTTGAAAGTAAAGATAAAAATTCTGTCTTCATTAGAATGAAGGTTTTGCATGTTGATGGGCCCACAGTGGCTAAATTCACAAGGGTTACGGGTCATGAATTACATTTTCCAGAAGGTTCCTTGGTAACTGAGTTGTCCTATCACGCACTCCAGTGATGGTAGTGCCCAACTAATACAAGGCAGGCAGCATCACCAGAGCACTGCACAAACAACCTCTCGTGTCTGCATTATGAATACATTTAACCAAGATTTCTGTTGTGTAGTCTCAGAACATACGGAAAGCTCTCCCTTGGGTGGTGAGATTACAGGAGAATGGGCTGGATTAGGCCCATTTAACTAAATCCCTCTTCTCAGTTGTGGCCCCATGTTCTTAAATTGTTTATTACTATGATGCTTCCTGGAGGTGGGAATTCAGGCAGAATGGCAATGGGGTATCAGCTGGGGACACATGCAGAGCAACGATGTCTTAAAAAGGGGCTTGAAACTCTCAGGGAAGGTTCTCGTTTGCCTCTGGTCTCCCAGCACTTTCCTGGTTCCTCGCCCGCAGGATGCTGATCTCAGGTCTTTCTTCTATATCTGGTGTCTTGGTTACTGAGTTTCAAGCTTAGAGACTGTTGAGGTTTGGACTCCATCTGCCTCCCTAGCCAACTAGAACAATCTAATTTCTATTGGTTTTAAATCACCTATACCTCTGTACCACTTGATTTGGGTGAACAATGCAGTAGCTACAAGAGTCAGGTTATACAAGGATGCTAATTCTGTTCTTGAAAACACAGAAGGTACCTCTTGTTACCCTAAATGTCAGAACCTGGCAACAACTATGCTAGTGTTTCTCTAAATTCAGCTGTTTTAGATTCCCCATTTAAGTGAGCTCATTCAGTGTTTGTATTTTGGGGTCTATTTTTTTATACTGGAGATTAAACCCAAGGCCTTCTCACTAAGCTACATCCTCAACACTTTTTTTAAAATTTTGAGGTAAGGTCTTGCTAAGTTGTTAAATTGCCCAGGCTGAGCTAGAACTTGTGCTCCTCCTGCATCAGCTTTCCAGAGTGCTGGGATTATAGGTATGCACCACTATCCCCTGACTACATCTGGCTTATTTCTCTTACCATAATGACCTCCAGGTTCAAAGGTAACTATGCAAGGTGATGAGAAGTTAGCTTCAGTGTGGGAGTCACTGCTGAGGTGAGCTTACATTTAACACCATGTTGTTTGTCTTAAATACGTATTAATGTCATTGTCAACACACCTCAATAAAGCTGGAGAAATACAAAGAATGAATTAGGGAGGATATACAGAAATCAATGCTGTTAATACAGAGAGAATAAGACACGTAAAGACCAAGAAACCAAGAGAGAAATCCTGAGTAAAAGAAAAGTGAAAGTAGGGAGCTTAATGAGTGACAAGAAAACAGAAATGGATGGTGACTCAAGGGGTGGGGTTGAGTAGAACCAGATACAAACTGCAAGACTTTAGAAAAGCTGAGAACAGACAGTGAAGAGCCCAATGTGGGTATGAAATACATTTGAGGGGAAATTACTATGTTATAAAAGTGAGGCAGAGTGGAGGAGTGGATCTCTTCTACTCTCTCTGGATGCACATGTGAGGATGTGATACCCAGAGCTGGTGCGGCTATCTTGGGACCATGAGGGAGCCAGCTGTCATGAGAAGCACAATAAAGCTGACAACTGGAAACATCCTGAGTCCTGATCACTTTGCCAAGCTACTGTGATATCCAGTCCTGAAGCCAAATTTCTTTGAGGTCTATTTCTATGAAAAATACCAAATCTCTTTTATAAACTGAGTTTTTTGGTTATTTGTAACTGAAAGAATTTTAATTGATACATTGAGAAAGATACTCATTGTTTATTCAGTTATTCAACTACAGATTCAAATTCGGTTAAGTCTAAATTTGTATACACATTAAATATTATTTTAATAGTCACTATATTTGTAAAATTCATCGCAGTAGAAACTGCTGTGAAATTAATTAGTTACAATGATAGAAGAATTACTTATTTGAACTTGAGTAAATGTTATGCATGCAATGTTTTCTGTCTCAGTACCCAGCCCTGTACACATCTTCAAGAAGATCACAGACCAGTTAACAATTATCATACACAAAAATACTTCATGATGAAGTGAAAAACTCTAACTTTTAAGGAAAATAACCATGTACCTAATCTTTTTGAGGGACAGAGGGAGCTAAGAGACACAGGTGGGACAGCTTTCCAGAATGGGCAAAGCAGAGAAGGGTGAAGAAAGAAAGTGCATCATGTGCAGAGGCTCTAGGGTTTGACACTGGTGATTCAGGCCTTACTGGGTGGCCAGAGAATGGGCTCAGGGCATGGGGAGCAAAAATACAAGTGACATTTGTCCTAAAATAACAAGTGAGAGATTAAAAGAATTGATGCAAGAGTGGTGTGGGAACACACCAGTGATTTAGAACATATTCTTAACACCTAAGTGCAGAGTACCAAATCCATGGAAAGCATAACCTGTTTCAGTGAAAGAGTGCTTGTGATGATATTGGATATGACAGTGGCAATGTCCTGATGAAAACTGAAACCACAGCAGGTACAGTGGTGGGGGGAAGGGAGAGGTGTAAGAGTGCCCCTCAGCAGCAGAGTTGGACCAGTGCCGGTGTTCCAGTCCATAGGCCACACCTTGGTGCTTCTCATTATGGCCCTTGTACTGAGTCTTGTGGATTTGGAGGGTTCCCCATAAACCTATGGCTTTAGTACAGTCCAGGGTGACCCCATCCATGGTAAACAAAGGCACCATAAGTCACTGAGATGAGAAAGTCATAGAACTCTAAAAATGGCAATGTCACTTGGCCAAAATTTTGAATTGTTTGGTATATTTTCATGCCATAAATATCTCATCCTAAAAAATATAGACAAAATATCTGAAAATTAAGTCCTGAGTTTTTTTTGTGAAAATCCAAAGAAAGTAAAATCATAATTTAAATAAGATCCATGATCAGCATAAACCAACTGTACAATTAGACCAGCAGACTAGGATGTAAAAATTCAGTTGGGTCATTTTGTGACTCACTAATCATTCGTCAGTCCTCTCCTGCATAAAAATGAGCATGAATGAGAGACGAGCTATTCTGGAGCTGAGATGACTTCTGCTTGCCAGGGCTCACTATCCTGGAATTGCTGCTGTGGGGTTCACTGAGCCTGAGTACCCAAGAATAAGGTGGGAACAGGACCCTGTCGAGGCAGGTGCTGGGGTCACAATCAGAGCAGACAGACATAAGCTGCACTTGCACCTGTGGGGTGGCTCTGAGCAGGAGTCCCCAGGAAGGGTTCTTCACCCAGCTGTGACTTAGCAAAGGAGATCTGTACTCACACCTGAGTGTGGGTGAACATCCACTACCCACAGGCTCCAGAAGGTGTCTTCTTGATATTCAAGTCCCAGTGATGATTCCCACGGGGCAACCAGAGAGCTTCAAGATGCCAAGACCTGGCAACTTAGGTCTGATTCCATTCCTGATGGCTGGACACTGAGCAAGCCTGACTTCTCAAAGGTTTGGGCTGAGGACACATGAAAGGGCCATGGGATGGGCCATGAGGAGTTCTCAAGACCCTGCCTGAGGCCCAGTAAAGAAGGTTCTTCCAGTTTAAGTCTTTACTTGTCCTCACCTCTCCTCAGCTCCTTGTTCTGACCCTGAAGAGGACAAATGTCTAGCCAGCTGGGGACTCACAAGCTGGAACAAAAAGTCCCTGGAATGTTTGCATGGCTACAGAGGGAGGGCTGCAGTTTACACTTTTATTTCATTTCTGTAACTTGTTTAGTTACCAGACACAACAAACCCCACCTGATTCAGTGAGATGACTGAGGCCCTGGGGTCAACTGACTCCATCAACTAAGAAGGAACTTTTTCACATCAACCCAGGCCTGAACTTGAACTACACAGGAACTCTGAAAGGAAGGGAGTTAGCAGGAAAGAGGAAACAGATTAAAACTATAGCAGGAAGAACTTCTGTAACTTAAAAAGAGAAAAAAGCCATTACAATAGAAAAACCTGGAATGGATATAAAGGAAAATATAAATCCTTGCTAGAATTTTCTATAAGACATTTTCATCATTTAAAAAATATTTCATAGACATCTATAGCATCCATAGCACTGAACATATAAGTTAGAAATGGGAGATAGATGAACACATAGCAGCAGCACTCACGAAACGTGAAGACAACAGAGTGAATGCCTTGCGGTATGCAAAGCCTTAGAGGCACTCTCCCTCTTCACATCAAAGGGCCATGGAAGGAAATGAGTTCTGGGGACTTGTCCTGGGACATAGGCTGGAATATATTTGCCAGCAAAGGAGAAGTTAATCTGAACAGACTTGAGAAAGTGCAAACCAGTAATAAACAGGCAAGAATAAAAGGGTGGTTAAGAAATACAAAAGACAGAGGGAGGAAAACCCAGGAGGCCTGTGAATCTTAGAATGAAAGGGAATTTAAAAAAAGGTAGAACCATGTTCAAAAAGGGTAAGAAAATAGTTAAGAATTTTTCAGAGTTGATAAAATATACCAACGGCTACACTCATAAAGGCCTAAAATTCTCAAAGAGGATTAAATAAAAACAAATCCATACCTAAATACATCATATTAAATAACAGAATACCAAAAACAGAAAAAAAATTTCTCCAGAGCAACCAAAGGAAAAGACAGATTTTTGACAAATGAAAGTTAATTAGAATGTCCGCTACTATCTCAATAGCAATATTGGAAGCCAAAAGAGAGTGGAATAATTTATATAAAATGCTAAAAAATAACTTTGACCTTGAATTTTCTACCCTACAAAATTTTTTTCATAAACAAGGACAAACCAAAGACATTTCCTTATAACCTGAGAATGTCCATTACTAATGAAATCTTATAGGTCATACTAAACACACATGGATCCAAGGAAAAGAGAAGTATTGCATAGTTTGTGGATTTAAATCAAATTAGAAGTGAAGTCTTGGCTTTAAAAAATTACACACTGAGAAGGAGGTTGATCAGAGTTAAAACTCTGCATTTTTCTGAAGATAAAAGAGGAGGATGACTAATTTTAAATGAAATTAAATATACATGCTAAAATTCCTAGTGTAATCAAAGCAAACATACAGACCCAATGTGAAATTACCAAACCAACAGAGATACAGACAAAAGTATAGAGCAAGAGAAAAATTTCACAGGAAGTAAAACACACAAACCCACACCCACACACGCGCACACACACACACACACACACACACACACACAAAGTAGGATAATTGGAGAGCAACCCTGGGCATGGCCACCAGCATGGCCCAGTGCATATGCCTATGAAGATAGGAAGAGTATCCACCCTGATCACACTCAGCCCAAGCCATTTTGCCATTTTCCAGGGTTATGTTTGCAGGGAGCTTCCTTTAGAGATGAGGTAATGCTTCCCTCCAAGATGAGAGCAAGCTGGCTTCCCACTTGTTGGGGAACCTTAGGTTCCCTAAACTCAGCATTCCTACCCCAAAATACAGTAGCACTTGGAATATAGCACACATATGAACCATGCAGCACCCTTAAGACCTGTGGGCAAAGGAAGTCAGTGCAAATGTAGGATTCATGCCACTTAGTTGTCTCTGACCTTGGAAGTTTAATGTCTTCCTCCAGAATCCACAAAACAGTGTCTTCCTAAAAATTACTCTGTAAGTAAGGCAAAATCAAATTTCTACACCTTACAGGGGCCAAAAGGTAGACCATAAAAATTACAATCAACATTAATGGGTTAAATTCTCCAGTTAAAAGGCAAAGAGTACCAAATTGATTTAAAATAAATACTGTTATAGAGGCATACCTAAAACAAGACAGAGAAATTTGCAAATAAAAGAATGATAAAAGATACAACATGAACATAATAATAAAAGAAAAGTTGAGAAGTAGTATTAATGTCATACCAATTGCACAATAAGCATTCATAGGTATAAGAAAAGCATTACATATTGATGAAAGTTTTAAGCCAGAAGGAAGAAGTAATAATTCTAAACTTGCATGCACCAAATAATATAGCTCAGAATATATTGATCAAAAATTTACATAACCAAAAAAGGAAACTGAAAAATCCACTATTATTTGGAGATTTTTTAAAACACATCACTCAAATAACAAACTAACTGAAAAAATAGAAAGCAGTACTTTAATAAACAATTCTTAAGAAAGCTCATTATACAACATTCAACCATGTTACATTTTGCATTTTTTACAAAGTTCGCATATAATATTTTAGAAAAAGGTCACATTATAATCTAGACCACAAAGCACTGTAAGTTAGCTAGAGAATGATTTCACAAATAATTGCTGCTATGGAAACTTATTTTTCTTGTCATGCTTTTAAGACAACTTTAGTTTCATTATTTAACAACCCTATAAAATTTAAAAGTTTTAAAATAAAAATTTGATTGCCCCAAGTCAAATAGTATATTGCAAAAAAATTGGAAATCATTTATAATTGAGAGATTAAAAAACATTATTTATCTATCTTTGTGGAATGCTATTAGCTTAAGCTGGCATTAAGCTGCCTATGGTGTTAAATACTCCTGGTATAAAGAAGTGATAAAATTAATGTGCATATAACTACAAAAATTAGGGGAGAAGCCCTAGCAGAATAAACACAAGGAAAGTAGAAGAAAAACAGTAACAAAAATAAGAATCAAAATAAATAAGAGAAAAAACTAAGATTTAATAAAAAAGATAAGTAAATTTAAAGTATATTTAAAACCAATAAAATGAAAATCTGTAGAAGAGTTTTAAGCTAGAATGAGAAGCTATGGAAAACCAGCATAAGCTTGAAAAAATAGCAAGTTGAGGGCTCTGCCAGACAGGTGTCTGAGGTTCACACAAAGCCTTAATCAAGTGATGTGTCACTTATGTAATCCAGCCAGGGTGGTCCCAGTGCAGCAGATGAGGGGGCAGAGGAAGTGTATCCATGCACAGAGGCCAGGGCCTCTACCACAGGCTCCATGTACAGTTATGCTGGAGCCACACAGATCTTGGCTCTGCTTCCAGATCAAAGCCTTGGTCTCCCCTTCTCTTGTTATAAACTCAAGCAAGGCTGCAATCTGGAGCCCATTCCATGGAAACTACCTCATACAGACATGGAAACTGATTTTGACTTTCCAAGTTTGTCTAACCTTCTTCTTTTGCTCCCTGGGCTCTGCCATTTGAACCTTCTTTCCATCCTTCAGTTACACCAAAATCCTGTCTCTGCCACCATACATCCCACTATTCCCATCTGGGCTATGCCGCACTCAACCTCACCAACTGATTGACACTGAATCCTCCTCCAGTTATGGCCTCAGCATTGGTCTCCAGGGATGGTTCCCATGAGCCCTGGGATCACTCAGGCTCTCTGGGAAATAGTCCTAAGGTGATCAGATGGGAATACTTAGGTGTATGAGTGTGGTAATTTGATTGATGATTTATCAGACTACAGACTCTATGAGGGCAGGAATTATATCTATTTTGCAAGCTATTACACACAGTGCCTATAATTGAGGTCTCATTCTCTCAAAACAACTATCTTCTGAGTGCATAGATAAGTGAGAACATCCAATGGCTTGCCTTTTTGTTTTACAGGAAAACCAAAATAAGCCTTTTATTTTAACACGGCCTGTGCTACAGCACAGTGGGATGGTCAGTACGCAGAAGGAATTCCTCCTAGACTAAAACCTGAGAAGTGGCTGGGGAGTGCTATTTATTTAGCAGCTGCAGGCTCATTTCAGTGAGACACACTTGTGACGCAGGGCAGAAGCGCAGAAGAATTAACTTGTGATTTGCTCAACTCTTCCTGTCTCCTCCGCTCTTTTCCTTTGTTTAAAACGGTAAATAGCATATCACCATGGCTACCTTTAGGGCAATATTAGTAACCCTAAATAATACTTTTAGGCTTGTAACATGTAACATAAAGTTAAAGAGAAAGAAATTCATTAGTGGGGAACAGGTGCTGTACTCACAATGGTACATCCTGACTTCCTGACATCCAGCTTTGTATGAATCTCACACTTCTGAGCCTCTATGTGTGTGTTTAAACTGCCTGCTCTGCGGCCTATGACGTCATTTCCTCCAGTTACTCCTGTGATTGTTCTTCCCAGAATATCAGGCTGGGGATTCTGGGGACCTTCCAGGAAGTTTGACACTAATCCCATCACCATATGCTGGATGTTGTGGCATTAGTTAATTTTCTAGGCTTCTCAGGGAAGCATTAGGTTTAGATGTGAGTGTGGAGTTACATTAAAGGCATATTTTAGCTTTGAAATATTCTAAATAAAGCCCTGGAAATATGAAAAGTTAAGAAAAAACAAGGCCTTGAGAATTTGTCATTTCTATGCAGCATTAACATAACTAGTACTGTTAGCTTAACTGTATTCCCCCCAAAAGATAAGTGTAAGTGTCACCCTCTGGTACCTGTGAATGTAACTTTATTTAGAAGCAGTTTTTCTAGATGAAACCAAGTTAAGAAGAGACCACAGTTGGAGTACTCTGGGTTACTTTGGGCCCTAAATGCAATATGACTGGTGTTATTATAAACAAGAACTCTATGTGTAGATGAAGTAGAGATTGGGGTGAACTGTCTCCAAGTTCAGAAAAGCAAGAGTTGCCAGAGATACCAGAAGCAAAGGGGGTGCATGGAGCAGACTCTCCGCTAGAACCTTCAGAGAAAGCAAGTCCTTGCCCACAGCTTCATATAAGACTTCTCCCTGGAGCTGTAACAGAATAAATTTCTATTGTAAGTTGCTCAATTTGCAGTACATTTTGAGGTACATGGCCAAGACAGCCCCAGGAAACTAATATAACTTCTGATGCATCCTACTGAACTTTGTATTTGACAAAGGATTTAAATGTAACAAGATCACTTTCACTGTTTCTTTTGATTGGTTTTCTTCTGTTTTATTTGGTTTGATTTTAATATGTCTGATGGTATGGACAGATATTTTGAAGAAAACAAGAGGCATTATGGCAGCCATTGCTGATTTCCTATTATTTTGTTTTGAAGTCCTGTATTGCTTTCACCATTTTGTTTTGATTGGCTTCATTCTGTTTTATTTTGTTTGGTTTTATTCTCTTAAAAATAAAAAAATTTTAAAAATGTAACAAGATCCATAATAGCATCAGCAAGTGTCTACTTTCTGATGTAAAAGACTGACATCAACAATTGATGACAAGGCTACCAAGAAGATAAATAAACTACAGAACTTGAATTAGAACTACAACTTCCATTTCTGAAGATCAGTCTTGTGGAAAACTCATTAAAATAACAAGTGCTAGAAAGAGAGTCAAAAACCTAGGTTTATGCACCAGTTTGGCAACTTCCCCAGGCTTTTATACACCCTGTCCCCCTGCCATAACTCACTTTCCACCACCTCACCTCCCTTCTCTTCATCTGCTGATCTCTCTTCTCTCAGCCTTGCTCAGACTTTCTCTGGGAAGAGCAGGGCTCTTTTGGATGCAGTGAGTTGCCCCGGGCTTCTCTCCATCCACCTGAGGTGAGAGACAATGCCCTGAAGCCTGGCCCTAACTATGATAGTAAAGAAGACAAGAAAATCAAATTCTGCTCAGTATCACAGAGTTTGTAGCACACGGTTATTAGTTGATGGATCAAAATGAATATACAAATTAAAGAATGGCACCAACTGCCATGTTTTTGTAAGCTCAAATGATAGCTTATGTAAGTTAATAATTAACTTCTGTTACCTTTCAACTATCAGTGTGTGTGTGTGTGTGTGTGTGTGTGTGTGCATGCATGTGTGTGTGTGTGTGTGCGTTTGTATGTGTGTAAAATCTATGTAAAGTTCTTAACCAAGGGTGATTTTGCCTCTCAGGAGGCATTTAACATTCTTGGCTGTCAGAATCAGGGGACTGCTACTGGCATTTATGAGGTGAGACCGGGGTGCTGCTCAGTATCCTATAAGACTCAAGGCCACCCCACCCCCAGCAAAAATGTCTTACCCACCCTAAATGTGAACAGCACCATGTTGGAGACTTGCAGTCACTATATCATCAGCAAGTAACCATCGGGGGCCATGGCTTACTAATCATCATTACTCTTCCTGGCATCAAGCTAGAGAAGGACTAAAATATTTGTTAAGTGAATGTTGGCCTATAAAAGCAGTGATTTATCCAGAGGAGACACTGTCATGTTATTGCACATTTTAGGTGTTTTGGAATAATCCCAAAGTAAACATGAGAACCATGATAAAGGATGGGAAAGATGTAGTTAAATCTGTGCTCTAATTCCAGCAGGGCAGAGGGATGTGGCTTGTTCCTCTCACACCTGCATTGACACAGCTCAGGTCATGCACCCACTTGCATGATGTCAGGGGCAGTTGCAGGCCCCACAGCCTGGCATGAGTCTGTCCACCAGCTCCTGCAGACCAGCCCCAGCCCTGGCTGCCAACACAAGACTAAATTCTGAACAAGAGACAGGGACTCCTGTTCTGGCACAGTGACCTATCCGCCTCCCCCACCAATAAGATCCACGCACATCAAGTGGCCCTAGAAGACAAAAGGAAAAGAGGAAAAGAATCCTATGAAAAGAAGAACTGTGGTCATCAAAGAAGAAACCATGGCAATGAAGGTCAGAGACACTGATGTCAAAGGACAAAAACCAGGAAGGGAAGAGAAAAGTCCAAGTTCAGGACTGCAGCTATAACTGAATTTAAAGATGCTACTGCATGGCTGCAAAGGATAGTGACCCACCTAGGGAGGGAGGATATATCCTGGGGTCATAGTGTAGTGGTATTGTTTGTCTTTTTGCAAGGGGCTTCTCTCTCCAGTGCTTCATCCAGGCGGGGCCCTGTAAGCCTCCAGGTCTCAGGATTTTCACTGCCTACCAGGCATAAGCTATTCGTGCTTCCTGTGAATCTCCTTCAAGAGTTTCAGTCTGGCCCTCTCCCCTACTCCAGCCCCAGCTGCTCCCACCCTAGCAAACTCCCCTGTGTCCTGGTCCTTCACAGGCTCCTGTGTGGGCTTGCCTCCTGTTGTCCTTTAAACCTCTTTGATCCCTGAGCACTTCTTCCCCCTAGTCCTTCTCAAGGCCAATACCCATTCCCACCTCCACAGTCCCAGGACTGTGAGTCCCTACCATCCCCAGGCTCTGGTGAAATGTTCATTCTTTCCACAAACACTTGGTACCTCAGGGAGCCCTTTCTCTCACCCACACTCAATGATTTCCTATACTTTACAGGAAAAATCTCAAGTTCCTTTCTGACTTCTTTAACCTACATTACCCTGGTAGGAACACCTTACCACCAAATCACTGCACCTGTTTTAAATTTTCCAAATGAAGCATATAAGATATGATCAGGAGCTACAGGGAATACCTAACTTTTAAAAAAATTTACTAAAATAAAAGATGTATTACCATTAATCTCCCTCAATATACTCCCTTGCTTTGAACACACTTTCATTGTTCTTTTCTTTTTCTGAAGCAGTTCTGGAGGTCTACTTTACTGTGCATCTTTAGTTTTGCCTACATGGTTGCCTAAATAGCATAAATTGGTTCAAAATGTTTTTGCTCATGGTCACTTTTACTTTGGGGAAGATCCAGAAGTAACACTGTGTATGGTGCCAGATCTGGCAAATATGGTGGGTGAGGAGACACTGGAATGTTTTTGAACAGAAATTACTACAAATAATTGGTAAATAAGGGGTGATCAAACCATATGGTAAATGTTTAAATTTAAAAAACTATTACAGTAAAAGACACATTGTTATTGATCCTCCTTAAAATACTCTGCATTTTGAACACATCTATGACATGATTCTTGACAATTTAATATATATTTTTTAAATTTTAAAATTCACTGTATTTTTCTATTACCTCTTGTCCTTCTAAACATCACCCGCATTTAGCCAATTCCCTCTCATTTTTCCAAATTTCACTTAAAAGTATGTTTCTTCAGGGAGTTTTTCTATATAAATATTCACACATGCACGCTTTCACAGGATATGCATGCACACACGCACACACACATACACACCAAATGCATAGTGTATACACATGCCCCACCTCTGATACCCACACTTTTTCTCTGAGCGCCTGGAGCACCCTACACAACTTCATCATATTGCTGTAATTCTTAGTTTGTTTTTGTACCTCTCACTAGACACTGAGCTACCTGAGAAAAAGCTGTGTCACCTCGGCCAGTGAGCCCCTGACATAGGATGGACATTTCATAAATGCTTCTCGATTGAACAGATTAATGTGTGTGTGTATTTGTGAGCCACTGATTCTCGAGACTTGCTAATTCAGTGTTTTCATCCATCACTGTGACACAGTTAATGTCTAAATCTGTTTCCACTTCCCACATCTCCCAAGTAGCCAGCATCTCCAGTTCCCAGCTCTGTGATGGCTCCATGTCATCCCACGCTTCATCACAGAGTTTACTCCAGTGTCTGCATCTTGTCCCATACTCTGGAGCATGGCGATGGCCCCAGTCAGCTCCAGTCAAACTCAAATGTGGGTACCTGACACAGATATCATCTGCACCCTCCTGTTCATAACCGTCCTGCAGAATTTGCTTTTGTGATGCCTCAGAAATCACTGTTCCCTCTTTGACCACTGATAGCATGCCCGACTCTTATTGCTGCCACTTTCTCTCTTCTCTGCAGTCCAGGAATGCATCGCCGTCTCACCAGTTGTCCTATACTGCTCAGTCTATTAACCTCATGTGCCACCAGCACCACTGAATGCCATTGAATCCACACTACCACCCAAACCCCATTGTTCATCCCACTGTGTCTGTGAATCTCATCTTCCACACACATGAGAATGCCTTAGTACAGATTTCAGAATTGTCTTCACATATCACTTTGACAGGCAGGTCACGATGGAGGGTAGAAATTGATTTTACAATTTTTTTTTCTTATTGTTCTTTAAGTTAGTCTTGTGAAAACAGGCCTTGGTTATCCTTACAAGAGTCTGCTAGGCTGCTGTTTCATAGGCCACAGAGAGTAACAGTAATTTTGTCATAAAGGTGCAGAAATATCGGTCTGTAAGATCCAGGTTTATTTTATAGAATGTTTCTATTGATAAATTATTAGTTTTAATTTTATGAGCTATATTATATTAAACAATTAGTACTTAATAGGAAAAAATCACAAAAATAAAGTATTGAATTTTTAATATTTATTGTTTATAAAAATGCATCAAAATTTTCAACATCAACTCTTTTCTGGTGTATGAAGTCTAAAGAAAGAACAACACAAATAAATTCTTATATGAACCACAATGAAAATACCAACAGAACTTTGCAAAAAAAACCCCTTACTTCAATATCACCCCTAAGGCATCCACACACATGAGAAGAGTACGTTCCATACACACACTTCGCTTATACAGACAGCGCATGCGTCTTGCTTTCCTGGCATTTTTGCAGGACTTACTCAACATCTCAGTGGTCTTGCTGTTTTTTCAGGAGGTTCTTATTAAATTATATGGTATGTAGTTAACAGGAACATAAAATATCCATAAAATAAAGTGTTAAATTCTTAATATATATTGTGTGGTTAGAATCAGCATCAACATTTTCACACCAGCTGTGTACTTGCTTACAAAACCTAAAAGACAACATCAGAAATAAATTCCTATATGAACTACAATGAAAATACCAATAGAACTCTACAACAAAAATAAGCTTTGCTTTAATTGTCGTACCCAAGGCAGCCTTCACACGTAACAACTGCATGTTCCGTGTGCATGTCTAGCTTACACTGACAGCGTGTGTGCTTAGTTTTCCTTCCCTATGTGGCAGTCTTATCACCTGTGTTCTCTTCCTGTTTGCTCAGGAGCTTCCTACTACATTGTACAACATGCACTTAGCAGGAAAATAAGATATCAATGAAATAAAATATTAAATATGTAATGAGTGCTTAGAATAGACATCAACATTTTCACATCAGCTGTTTACTTGCTTACAAAACCTAAAAGGTAACACAAAAAATAAAAACCTATGTGAACTAAAATGTAAACACAAACAAAAATCTACCACAGAAGTACACTTTGTTTCAACTGTCACACCCAAGGCAGTCTTCACACAGTACTGCATGTTCCATACACAAGTATCACCAACACTGATAGCATGTATGTTTTGTTTTATTGACCTTTCTTGTAGGGCACATTTGACATCTTTTTTGTTTTTCTGTTGCCATGGTAGGTTTTTGTGATCCTGAGCCTGCCTATCAACTTACCAGTGTGCTCCACAATTTTTTTGCATTGTTCTCTGGGCAGAAACTTTTTTTTCCCCTCTGCTGTAAATGATCTTTTATGAGATTCAGTCCCAGTCCTCTAAGAAAATTTCTCCATGGTATTTTGCACTTGTTATTTTCTTTGTGAACTATCAAACTATTTGTGCCACACATGTTTAAGATCCAGTAAAATGCAGTCATTGGTCAATGTTTTGTGTTTCGAGTGACATCATAGTTGCTGTGTAACTCATCAAAACATCTACTCCACGTTTGGTTTTGTTGTAGAGAGTTTCTATTTCAGGCTTCCATGTCATCAAGTTTTCCCCATTGTGGTGAAATGTTGATATCTGCAGTACCAGGATTTTTTTTCCATATATGAGACTGTGTTATAACTTTATGAAATCCAAAGATTGTAGGACACAATTCTCTGCTTTGAAATTGCAACATTTCATTTGGAATTTCTGCTTTGTTCCTGCATACAGTTCTTGCACTGGTCAACTTGTGCTCTGTTAGCAAATGTAATACCAATTGAAAACTGGTAAACTGATTGTTGAATGTTACATTCCCATGAGTTTGGGAGATGGGAGTAACAAATCTGTTTACAATCATTGGGTTTATTAGTATACAAATAAGGACCTGAAGACTGAGTTCCAGGATAAGTGTCTAAATGCAAAGCATAATAAATCTTCACATCTGCAAGAATATACCCTCTCCTCCTCTTTCTCCTTCTCTTTCTCCTTCTCCTTCTGCTTCTCTTCCTCCTCCTCCTCCACCTCCTCCTCCTCCTCTTCCTCCTCCTCCTTTTTCTTCTCCTTCTCCTTCTCCTTCTCCTTCTCCTTCTTTCTCCTTCTCCTTCTCCTTCTCCTTCTCCTTCTCCTTCTCCTTCTCCTTCTTCTTCTTCTTCTTCTTCTTCTTCTTCTTCTTCTTCCTCTTCTTCATTTTTGGAGACAGGATCTTGCTATATAGTTCAGACTCACATTGAACTCACTTTGTAGCCCTTTGTAGCCCAGGCTGGTCTGGTTAGGACTTGGAGGGCTATACATTTTTATGACATATTTTGACCCATCACTTTTCCATAAGTCTTTTGCATGCCTGCAGTGATCATGAGAAATCTTTGCTAAGTATGACAGACCTATGAATGCAGTTCAGCTAGTGAGGTGTCATAATAAATATAGTTCTGAATAAGGCTATTGGTGCACACAGAACATTTTACAGACATTTCAGCCTTTGTGTATTCAAGCATCTTGTAACATTTCATCTGTTACAATTTCCACCACTGAATGGCCATGCTGGCCTTCTGTCTAATATTTCTCACCCTTGCCAAGACCCTCACTATATTTTTGCACCTAGTTCTAACATTGGATCACCCCATTTGGTTGCATGGCCATTTTGCAACATTTTGACTAGTCAAATATGTACTCACATTGCTGTTTTCTTTGTTATTTAAATCAAGGAGGTCTGCATTCCCTACGTCTGCATCAGCTGATTCTTGCTGCATTGTAATGTCACAGGAACTTTGACTTGTGTGGCCAGTGGCAAAGTTGTCGTTGTCATCATCATAATCATCGCCATCATCACCATCATCATCATCATCATCATGTCATCCAACCACACCACCAGTCTACTATGAAAACCTGTATTTTACCATAACGGATCATCTTCATCATCCATGCATGAGTAATCTGGTGAGTCACCTTTGACAGCGTCCAAAACTTGCAAATCTGGTTTTTCATGTGCCATTGTACTGAATTGCACTACTTCTACCAGAAAAATCAAAAGAAAAAAGAATTTAACAAATCCTGAAGTAGTGTAGGTCTATTGGATCCTCTATGATGGCTTAGGTAAACTTATGTAAAACCAGTTAGACAGAGCATAACATGAGTAAAAACCTCATTTTGCCACTTTCACACACATGCACACACCTTGCTGTTTATCAGACAAAGTGAGTAAACAAGTATATTGCTTCCATATAACTAGTGAGACCACAGACAGCTACTATTACACTAAAGTACAGTTTTACAGTAGATAAATAAGGAATGGGTCCACTGGACCCAGTGTTATATTCCTTAAACACCAGGAGATATAGTTGCATGAGGAAGGCTCTTGGGGGCATGCTCATTCCTGTTGTTGAAAATGTCAAAAGATACACAATTGTTGCACACTTGATTTAATCCCCCTTCTCAGCCATAATGCTGAACAAAATCCACTTCTGCCCATGCAGGTGAGGGATCCCCTGGGTTTCTCTTTTGGGGTTTTTTTATAGATCTTTCATTGCCACTTTCTTGTTCACAGACACTAGCACATCAGTATAAAATTTGCCTGGGGACTACGCTATACAGAAGTGGGCTGGTCTCAGGATATATGATGGCAGAGGATGGATTGGGAAGAGGGCCCTTATCATCATCCCATGGTTCACTGCTACATTTAGGGTCAAGAAATGATATAACTTGAATTTGCTGTGGTGGCCTCAGACACATGAAGTGCCCTCAAACAGATGTTGTGTGCTAAGAAAAGTCAAGCAATATGTCTGCACTTGTGGTATCCGACAACATCAAGAAAGTTATATGGTTGGCTTCAAACTCACCCATCCCCTTCCCTGGATTCTAAGTGATTCCAATTATGGAGCTGTCCTTAGAGAAGGCCTCTCCAGGGTATAATGGAGAAGACAGCAAGAAGCAGTATGGGAAGTCTGGCAGAATTTGAATTGGGTGCACAGAGCTCATAGGCTGAGGGATTTGGGGTTTAGCCCAGTGTTTTGCTTTCAGTATAGCTCTGTGCAAAGATGCCCTGACTGCTTGTTGTAGGTTATATCTAGGTTCCCCCAGAGCCTCATGTGCTGATGGGTAAGGCTTTGGGGAGGTGACTGGATCATGGGCTTGTGATACTGGATTAGTCCATGGATGGGTTTATAGCTGGATGTGATTTTGGAAGAAGAAGCTTCTTTAAGAAGAGGTGGGTCACTGTGGGAGTGGGCTGGCAGAGTGTATATTGCATATATCCCTTCTACTCCCTTGACTCTGCCCTGCTTCCCGCTGGCCCTGCCATGAGTTCTTTCTTTTCTGCCCTGCTCCTCTGCTGTGTTGCCTTGTCTTGGAGTCAGTCAAATATGGATTGAAATCTCTACAAACTGTGAACTAAAATAAACCTTTCCTTTTTAAATTCTGGTTTGTCCCAGGAATGATAAAGTAACTAAGTCACTGTTGGGTGTGATGGAGATATCTCATAATGTCACCAGCTGATCACTTTTGCCGACTTCTAACTACTCCTACAGAGACTGAGGCTGTCACCAGAAAATGCTGGTGTTCTCTCAGATCACTCTGTTGCACAGGGACGACGACTCATCTCTTGCCTTCAAGGTGGCATTTTTCCTACTTTATTTCATAGTTACATTTTAATATATATCTTTTTTTGTTAAAAGCAGAACATATCCTCTACTTCTAGATGACCATCTGCAACCATTTATACAATTCAGCAAGTACTGAAAAGCGTTGTATCATGTAGGCAGCAAAGATTTTTTTACCCAAGTACACAATTATTTTAGTATATAGCATTACGTAAGTGTACCTGTAAGACAGGTTATAACAAGAATACAGTCAGATATGAATGTGATCATCATGTATATCTAAAATGTACCAATAAACTTAATTAATTAGAGAATACAATCAGAGATTTGTAGTTGATTTGTTCTTTATGTATTTCAGTACTTTGCAAAGTATTTGCAATACCCTTGGCCCATTTTCTTGCTTAGCTTAATATTTTATCTGTAGCACATAATTCTGTACAGAAAGACAAAGAACACAAGGAAAGCTATGAATGCTTTATCTAAGAGAAAAACTTCCTTTAAGTTCTTTAGCTGTCGCTTTGAATACCAGTGACATCATTTGACAACAATCAACTGTGCCACATGTTACTAAGTTTGCTTAGAATCCACAAAGATCACAAGTGACCTTCTAAATTTAGATGGGGATATGTGGTTTATAAGATATATGTACACACGCTGCTAGCTTGACTATCCTGTTCAGTCCTTTGTGAGAACCATTTCTCTGAGTTCATCTGAAAAGCAATGTCGTCCCCAAGGGCTCAGTGCTGTTTTCCTCACCCAGATACACACACACCAAGCCTAGTCCATCGCTCTGTTTTCATCCCATCTGCACTGCAGATTATGCACAGATGGGACCTGAGTCAGGAGCCTTGGCCTTTCAAAATCAAAGGTGTTCTGGGTGCTGCTATACTTACTCAAATCCTGTGTTTATTTCTAGTGTTAAGCTTCACCACCACTGAGAACTAAAGGAATGGAAGGATGAAAAAAAAAACTCATATTACAATGCTATTCCTTGACCACTTTACTCTCTGAATTCAGAGGGGTAGAGCTGCAGATTGCCTTAGAAAGGAAACACCTTCAAATCATATGTGGCAAAAGCCATTTTGGTATCTTGGCCTCTCCTCCCTATTTGTTATTGTTTTAGAGCACCACAGCAGGAATTACTTTCTATATGAATTTTACATTTCAATTTTCTTTCCCTTAAAAAATTTACTGATTATCTTAAAAAAATAAACTGTCCTTGGGAAGTTTACACCAATGAGTTTTTCCCAAAAAGTGCTTGGAAATGCAGTCTTTGATACAGGATAAATTATTCTGTTTTCCTTTAAATGCTTCCTGTGCAGTTTAATCACTTTCCCTTTATCCTCTTTGAGTAATGCCTCAAGAAATACAGCAGATCACCTTCCTACGTTGCATGCCTGCACTGGACATCTTTTTTTCACATGTCATTTCCTGCTTTTTCTCATCAGGATCTTCTGTGTGTCACTGAGACACACACTTTTCAGAGAGTGAGGTGATAGAGTCCATGTGGACTCCTTGTTGCTAAGTCCTGCACTTGGCCTGCTCTGGTTTCAATGTGTGTGGGAGGATTCAGTCAGTCCCTCTGGAACCTCAGCAGGTGCATAGGCTTAAAGAAGATATATATTGCTGTGAATTGTGCTGGGATTTTCAATTTCAGTCCAGATCAGATCTTTAATTAAACAGCCAGGCATAATAATTAAACTCTCAGGTCATCAATACTCCACCAGAGAATGACTCAGCTCACTGTATCTCCTAATTGGGCCACACTGACTCACTGGCTGTCTCCATCTCCCTAGGCTCAGTGACTGGGGCATGGCCAGCACATCTAAAGTTATGGTTTTTTATCTAGATGTCCCCCAACATCCTCATGCACTCATAGGAGGGGAGTTTGCAAAGTGACTGGATTATGGAGATTATAACCGACTTGCTATTAAGAGGTAGGATCTGGTGAGAAGAGGTAGGTCACTAGAGGTACAGCCTTGAAAGGTTTCTATCTGTTCTGGCTCCACCTTTCGCTTTTTCTGCTTCCCAGGTACCAAAACTTTGAAGGAGCTTTTCCTCTGTTATGACCTTCTGTTATGCTGTCCTGTCTGGGAGGCAAGGGACTGTGGACTGAAACCACTAAATCTGTGAGCCCAAATAAACTCTTAGTTGCATGTGTGGTGTTTTGTCCCAGCAACAAGGAAAGTGGCTAAGACACCTGGGCCTAAATGTACACAATGTGTGATAGTGACAATAAATGATTATGTCATTCCTCACTGCATATTTTTTTGGTACCTGTAATCAAACTCAAGATTTTGCACTTGTCAGGTAGGTGCTTGTGCCACTGAGTTGTATCTGTGGCAAAACTGCATTCTTTACAGTTAGTTTATATTCTTTTTACTTACAAAAACAAACTTACTGTAAGACATTCTGCCACATAGTGCTAAGATTTACTCTGTCCTTAAGAGACAGATGACTGCTGCATGTGTATATATGTGAATGCTGGCTCTGTCACCAGTGATGCCCAGCTGTCCAGGGCATAAGTGTGAGTTTCCTAGCTGTAGGAGGGGTAGAAGTTTATCAGTTTATAGTTAACTGGTCTTCACACCCCAGTGATGTGAAGGGAAGATGAGTGCAAGGTGCAACACTAGGGACATGCCACTAGGAAGAAAACTGCTACCAATGGCCCTTGACAGTCACTGATGTAAGATCCACCCTAGAGTTAGTAGTAATATTTGTGCATTAAGCCAGTGCAATGAGGTAAAGGACACCATATATAGCATAACCGGTCAGGAAACAAAGGAGGCCAACTCTGGAAGGTCATGTGACCACCAGACCAGCTGAGGCACACAAGCTTGCTGTGGACTCTGCCTGGTTAGGGCTTGGGGTTGTTCACTCTGCAGAGGGAACTGGTGGGATGGACTGGTGGCTGAGTAACTGGAGGACAAGCAAGATAAATTCTAACTCCACATAAGAGCAAATAAAAAATTATGACTGTCTGAAAGAACTAAAATCCCCATTGCTTTCTTATAATTTATCTCACAACTTTCAAGCTGTTACAATGTGGCACACCTAGACCTCCCATCCTTAACTGGATTGGAGAATACTATGACTCTATTCAGGCAGATGGGTGCATGTGTCCCACAGCATGTGACTCAGGACCACGGGACGCAAAGACACAGGAGTACAGAGACTTACCTGCCTTTCATGCCAGCTTCCCCTGGAAACCAGCAAATGGTCCACTGGCCATGGAAGGATGAACATGCCCTGCAGATGCATATGGTAGGATGTACCACAGCAGTGAAGGTGACTGAGTCACAGAGTGACACGGGGTTCTCCAAATATGAGATTTGTGACCAAGGGGAGCCCACAGTTGGGTTCTATTTGCAGACACATCAGAAAAAAGAGAAAGACATCTTATTCAGGAAACACTACATGGGTAAGGCCATAAAGAAACAAATGCATCTGCAGAGGATCAAGGTGTAGGTGGCCTCTGGAAGGAGATGGAAGGGAGGCAGGTCAAAGAGCTTGGGGACTTTGGCCCTGCTTTTCTTCTTGCATGTGCCTGCTTGTACCTCTCTGCCAAACCACATGCCTCTCCACTTATCCCTTTTGTGCATGTGGACTGCATTTTGAAACAAAACCCATTCTTCATCCCAGCTATCTCCATGGAGTCCCTGAGGTGAGGTAGCAAGTGGAAGGGCCCTGTGCCACCATGCTTGAATGTGTAACAAGAACAAGGTGCATCTCCTTACATTGTGCACTTCCTGAACCGAGGACTATAGTCACCTAAGATGCAGACCCTGTCATGCACAAGTTTCCCGCCAATGCACACTGATTTGAGCAAAACAGAGCAGCCAGGAAGAGCTGGGGACATGGAAAGACATGTGCAAGGCCTCCTGATTTCAAGGCATTCTCAATCTTAGTTGGAGAAGAATAAGTTCATTTACACAGGAAGTGTGAGTGTGGTACTCTGGATTCAAGTGAGATGAGCAAATACCAACCCTGCTTCTCAGAGACCAGAATTTAGTGAGGAGCCAGGAGGCTGTGCATGCAATGTCAGCACTCCTTGCTGGAAAATGCTGGTCTCCTGGGGCTGCCAGGTGGGCTCAAGGACCCTGGCAGGCAGATGGCCTCTGGAGTCAATATACTCATCATTTGTTTTTGTGAGATATTATCAGTCTCAGAAAGAAGAGAAAAGACCAGTCACCCTGTTTTCAGGACCTAAAACCACAGCTAGATTCATAGCTTGGGTGTTGGACACTCAAGTTCTCCTAAGCTTTGCCCCATCATCTGCAAAACTGAAGTATGCAGGAATGGGCCAGAAAGACATTAGGAGAGAGCAGGGCCCAGAGCTGTGAGCCACATTTACATATCTGCATCCTCATCTGAGCCTCACAAGGAAAACCAGAACCTCATGTGAGCTACGAGACCACAGCCCGGGCATGAAGGTCACTTCCCACCGGGAAACGCAGAACAAGTAGCAAAGCCGGACAGCACGATGAGGGAACTCACGCTGATAAAGGATCATTGGACAGTAAATACCCACTTTTCCAATCATTATTTCTTTACTAAAAAGAACATCAGGAAAGGTTGAGACAGACACAAGGGAGAAACACGGCTTGTTTTCCACAACAGTTAGGAAAGTTCACCAAAGATGGTGTAGATGAGGCTCAAGTATATCTAGTAATAACACTCTTCCGCTGTAGAAAAGGAAAGCTGCCAGCTCATTAGTGTAACTAACAATGCAGACTGACAGGTCATCCCAGAGATAGAGCTTGCGAAGGCTGGGCGGCATGAGACTTTCGTCCATGGGCAAAACACAAAGAGGAGAATATAATTAACGATAATTCACTATGTATCTCAAGATGGTCAGAAGAGAGAAATTTGAACTCACCATAAAGAAATGATAAAAGTTTGAGGTGACAGATATTTTAATAGATCAGTATCCAGTGTATATGTGAATCAAAGCATCCCATTGTAACCCTAAATATGTATGGATATTATGTCAATCAAAAACAATTTAGAAAAAAGAAGAGAAACTCTTTAGAATACCCAAGAAAGAGCGATTAGTGCCATTACTGTAATGAGCTGAGGAGGTGTGCGAGGTCCTCAGTACACTCAGCACATGACAAAGGGTCAGGGACCCAACAGTTCTGGACTGAAGGGTTTCTAGTAAAAGGATGTGGAGCCAGAATCAGAAGTGGAGAGAACAAAGGGACCAAACACGTACATTGGAAGAAAGACAGCCTCTTTAACAAATGGTGCTGGAAAAACTGGCTTTCTATATGCCGTAAACTAAAGCTAGATCCATGCCTATCACCATGCACTAAAATAAAGTCAAAATGGATCAAAGATCTGAATATAAAGACAGAGACACTAAACTTACTAGAAGACAGAGTAGGTAAAAACCTCGATGACATAGGAGTAGGCAGAGAGTTCATGAACAAAAATCAGATTGCATGGGAAACACTTCCCAGAATCAACACCTGGGATCTCATCCTACTAAAAAGTTTTTGCATGTCAAAGGAAATCTCCAACAGAGTGAAAAGAAAACCCACAAAATGGGAAAATATCTTTGCTAATTGTCCAACAGACAAAGGACTTCTATCTAAAACATATAAAGAATTAAAAGATATCGGGCCCCTAAAATTCAAAGACCCAATCCAAAAATGGGCATCTGAGATGAATACACACTTCTCAGAGAAAGAAATACAAATGGCAAATAAATATATGAAAAAATGTTCAACATCAAATGTCATTCGGGAAATGCAAATTAAAACAACACTGAGATTCCATCTCACTCCAGAAAGAATGGCCAAGATTAAAAAAATCAACCAACAATAAATGCTGGAGGGGCTGTGGGGAAAAAGGAACTCTTCTCCACTGTTGAGAGTGTAGACTGGTGCAACCACTGTGGAAGTCAGTGTGGAGATTCCTCAAGAAGCTAGGATTAGAGATCCCATTCAACCCAGCTATCCCACTTCTGGGCATTTTCCCAGAAGAATTGAAAACATCATACCACAGTGATATTTGTGCACCCATGTTTATAGCAACCCAATTTGTAACAGCCAGATTTTGGAAACAACCCAAGTGCCCATCAATCAAAGAATGGATAAAAAACATGTGGTATTTTTATACAATGGACTACTACTCAGCTATTAAGAAAGATTGCATTGAGACTTTTGTAAGTAAATGGTCACGACTTGACACCATACTCATAAGTGAGATAAAACAAACCCACATGTGTAAATACCGTATTGTCTCCCTAGTGTAAGAAATGGAAAAGTATATATGATCCAGAATCTATAATAAATACTATGTGGGGGTGAAAACAGCTCAAGGAGCAGAAGTGACTGGGAAGGGAAAGGGCGGAAAGAGAAAAGGGAAAAAGAAGGGATATGGACCTGTGTATATGTATATGTAAGATAACTAGAATGAACACGCTGCTGAATGTATTCATTATTGAGAAAGAACAATTAATGCTCATATGATTAGATCAATTTTGCATGTCTATATCTGTTAATGTAAGTAACCATTTTGGGGATAATGGTACGCAATGTTGCAACCATTGTCAAGTTTCTATCATCCGGTTTTGTAAACCTGCAATGTTACTGTTGTGTATTTACTCTAGTCGTTTGTTTGTCTCTTTTGCTTGTTGTCTTTGTTGTATATGTCTTTTTTTCCCTTTTTTTTTCTTGTCTTAAATAAAAAAAAATGTGGAGAGAAATGGAAAGAAGTAAAACGCAGATGGACATTGGTCTTAGATGCTTAAGCAAATATTCTGCATTTAAGAGCCATGTAGGAAGTGCTATTTCAGAGGTGCAAAGTCACACAAATATGACTGCAAGGCCTGGGACAGTAAAGCAGAACTGTATACTGAAAGAGGCCACTGGGATGTGTCCACCATTCAGGTCCAGGTTGACTGAGACTCCCCAGTAAGACCTGCGTCTGGTGAGCAAGCAAGTGGCAAGCACCCACACTTGCCAAATATGCACTACAGGTCAGTCCCTGTGCCCAGAGCTGCCTGCAGCTGCTCCGTGCTCTGCTAGCACTGGTCATGGCACCCAGGAGGGGACGGAAGCTATGACTATGCTTCCCGCTATATGCCTTTCTCCCATGTCCTGGCCACCCTCTATTCTGCAAACTCCAGAAATGATCATAGTGGAGGCCTGATAGCACTAATAGGTCCAAGGCAACTTCAAAATTATATGCTGAAGGTTTTTCAGAGGCAGAACTCAAACTGCCCAGTATGCCGCCTTCCATTTAGGACGGTCTGGAAACCCTAACCAGATCATTCCAGGGACCAGGCAGAAGATGGCACCTGAAAAACGGGGGGTTTCCTGAACTACTCCCCAGTGTAAGACACTGAAGATAGCAGTATTCCCTGCACAGTAAGAGTATGGTGTTTTCTAGCACAAGAGAGGCTCGTGGTTTTAAGACTGGCAGTTCACACCTGCATTCATCTACAGGGAACTTGCTGGACAGTGAAGTCCTGAGCGTTGAGGCACTTCTCTTCCCTCAGGGCTGTCATCAATAGAGACTCTGAAGCATTGCTGTACCATGCCCATGGGAGGGGCAGGTGGACAGAAACTTGACTGCTCACAACCCTGGACACGGGTCACTGGGTAGATTCTTCGAGGAGAGGAGGAAACTTTTCTGCAGAAACATTTGCCTATGGAGAACACTGGGTAACGCAGAAGACCAGCCTCACTCACTGAAATGTCCTTTCCCACAGGGGTCAGTGACCCTGAAAGTTTCTGGCAGAGGGGTTGCACCTTGGGAACACACCCTGTCATGTGGCTAACAAACAAGCAGCCCTGGCCACAGACAATGGGCTTCCCCTGAGCCACACACCCTTCCCAGAATTCCACATGCTTCTCCTCTCTGGGGACCTGGATCTAGGGAGCTTTCCATGCCCACTAGTCTCCACTGCAGGTGAAGATAAAGCAATATCCTTTACTCAAGGCTTTTATGGCATTTAAAAATGTGTGCTCAGCACTGTCAGCTGAGTATACAGATTGGACAGAGGCTCAAAACAAAGTGTTAATGAGGCAGGAAGAAAAGCAAGTCAAATGTACTAAAAATGTTAAGACAAAAAGTGCCAGTTCCTAGTTTCAGCCCTATTAATTAAAAACAAAATTAAAATTATATAGGATCGCTCATAAAGTCTTTAATTTAATAGAGGCTGACAAGCTTCCTCTGGCTGTACCCTAATACCCCATGCAGGGCAGGGAGCTCCAGAGAGAGCAGGGGGATGCCCAAAGTCGGATGCTGTCTGCAGGATGGTGGAGCCACAAGGCCCATGGGCTCAGAAAAGACAGACAGTCCTGTGTCATGTGAAGATGTTTCCAACAATGACAGTCCACATATCCAATTGTACTACCTGGTGATTTCTTGGCTGTCTCCATTTGTGTAAGCACATGCTATAATGTCCACATAATGATAAAGTCACCTAATAAAACCTTTCTTGGAATGTGTCCCTGTCATTAAACAATGCAAGCCTAAATTTGTTTCCAGATTTTGTTTTCTTCTTTTCTAAACAAAGGCTGGAGCCATAAAATGCATTATATTGAAAATAGACTCAATGCAGGAAAAGACTCAGGCATGAAGAGGAGGAGGTAGCGCAGTCTTGAGAGTGTCACTGTTAGGGAATCTGGTTACTTCCTAGTGCTGGCACTGGCCCCCAGGGCCTGTGAATCAGAGCATGGAGATACAAGGTCTTGACCATTCTGGCCTGTGACTCTAGCACTAGTTGCACCACCAGGACCAACTCATCCCTCTGGGCCTCACTTTCTTCACGGGGATGAGATATTTACTCTTACATTACTGGGAAGTTGTAAGAATCAAAGGAAATTAAAACTATAGTAGAATTAATATTGTACACTGGGAAATCATGAAGTATGAAGCAATGCTGTTAGAAGAACTGAATTTTCAGTTCTGTTTTCTTTATTTACTTTTATGAATTTATCTGTATTTCATGGTGCTGAGATCCAACCCAGGGCCTTGAGCTTGCTAAGCAGGCACTCTACTACCACCTACACATTTAGCCCACTCATGACATTTATAGATAACTGTCATAGGTCAGATGGAAACGTGATACCAGTTTTAAAAGGTAAAGACTCCATTATCTTCCTGCCTACAGATAATAAGTACTGTTGGTTTTTTTCCCCCAACAAACGAGTATGTCTGCCTCTAGTATCTCATTCTCTATTTGTGTGTCAGTGAGGGAGACAGGGAGATTGTAGAAATCCTTGCCTAATATACAAAACATCAGGCTGCTGAGGGTATGCTCTCCAGAAATCCAGTGGCAAATGAGATGAACACGTTCCTACCTCATGGGCACAAAACCTATCTGTAGAAATATGAAGTAAGCCAGGTTACATTACACAATTAGTAGTGTAAATCCACAAGAAGGATGCATATTACAAAGAATAAATTGGCGATGTGAGTGTGGATAATAGAATGCCCACCAAACTGAGATGTCATGATAGATGCCATCTTAACCCTGATTTCCCCGCAGAGCATTGCATAACAGGTGTTTCCGCACACTTGCTGATGGTTGCCTCATACCCTCATTATATAGAGTAACACATTTGCACTATTCCCCCATTGTTGGGTTATTTAAAAATAAAATTGCAGCATAAAGAATTCGTAAATATAAATTATTAATGTCTTATGGTGTCCTAAGCATACATTCACAAACACTGGAATACTGAAATAAAAGTCATAATAACTTTGAGCTGAAGGATCCATACATCAGATTTTTTTCTAAAAGTATGAGGCAATCCACATTCTCACCTGCATAATTAAAGTATATCTTTCACAGAATAATAGCCAGTATTAAGCATTGTCCTTTTCAAGGACAGTAACTTTTAAAATACTTTTTTTTTAAATTGGCAATTCGTATGGTCAAACCTTCTACTATTTTAATTTGCATTTATTTGACTAGTAGTGGTTAAAATTATTTACTGGTTGCTTGCATTGTCTCTCTACTTTGTACATTGTATCTATGTCCTTTGCTCATTTTTTTCTACTAGAGTATTGGCATCTTTCTTACTGTATTCTAACAGGGTTTTTTGTACATTATAGAATTAATTTTTTAACTTATTTAGCTATCTGATTTCTTTTTGTAAGTTTTTTTCTTCTTTTGTGCACACTCTTAGACCTTTCCCATTCTGAGGTCAGGTAAATATTTTACTATATTTTCTGTATTTTTATGATTCAGATATTTTTACTTAACTTCAGTCTATCTTGAGTTTGTTTTGGGATACAATATTAAATGAGTATTTTCTTTACCCATTCCCAATTTTCCAACATGCTTTATTGAGCTGTATAAATCTCCTTCACTTTTGACAGCTATTTTAAGACAATACTACAAATTAAAGGACAACTTCAGGATGTTTATGTTCAGGGTGATACCTCAGTACCTCTATATCCTTGTTGTATTTCTGACTTAATGGGGTTGCATTTGGTGAATTAAGATAGGTATACTTTATCATGTTATGGCTATTTCTTAATTCCTACTTAGTATTTTAAGATCAGAAATGGCTCAAATTTTATGAAATTGTTTTTTTTAAACATTCAAAATCTGCTGCAGTTATCACAGGTGTGGAAGCCACTGTCTCCACTGCATCTAATTCATTGCTTTTCTTCTTCCTGGGGTACTGTCATCCTAAGAGTTAGCTGGAATTGTGGTGGATGCCCTTTCCAGTGAGGCAGGTTAGCCTCTGATGGGATGCAGCGGTGGTAAGAGCAAGAAGGACACTCACCAGATTTCAAATCACCTCTGTGTTAGGAGATGCTTTCTTGGAGGGCACAAGAACAATCTAGACCTGAAGACTTCATGCCCACATTATGTAAGTGTTATTTTCTCATTTGTAAAAAAGTCACTTAGCATTTTGAGGGGTCATTCATGCATCAACACCAATAAATTAGCACCAGTTCCATGGGCACAGAGATATAACAGGAAATCAAAAATGAAAAACAGAGAGAAGATCGATTTGCTATTTAAGCCCAACAGGTGAACACATTTCCTCTGAAACCTGCACATTCTAATGTAGAGCCACCTGTGCCCTACTGGCTCACAGTGTGAATGTGGAAACAAACTGAAGAATAAGTATAATGCAGTAGCACAGTGCAATGCATGGAAATGTAATCAGACAGTGCATGGTGCATGAACCTGATTTATGTAGCATCTACCTGTCTCTCTAAATTGCTCACAAAACCAGTAGTTCATCAAAATCCACTAAACCAAATGAATTACTGTGACCTGAAATGTGTTCTCAAACTCATATGTTGAAGCATTAATCCTTGGTATTGCAGAGTGTGACTGTATTTGGAGATAACACATTTAAAAGTGATTAAAAGAAAATAAGGTCACATAGATAAACCCTAATCCTATCTGGTGGAACGTTTATAAGAGGAGGACATCTGGACACACAGATCCCAGGAATGCATGTGGATAGAAGGGAAATCTTGTGAGAACACAGCCAGTAGGTGCCGTCTGCAACCAAGAGAAGGACCTTGGAAGAAACCGGCTTTTCAGCCTCCAGAACTGTGAAAAAATTAATTTCTCATCTTTAAACTTTCCAACCAGTGGTACTTGGTTAAAGAAGCCCAAGTAGATAAATGCAACAACAGAAAACTTAATACATCTCTACTTTTTCCCTCACCAAAGACCCAAAATGAAGAAAGGAAAACCAATACATAATCTTGCTCCATCCCCTCAGAGCACAAGAACAGAACTCTTTGCTAGGCCAGCTTTGCTTTAATCAAGATCTATTAAGTGCAGCAGGAAAAGACAGCTATAGACAGCTTTCAAATCCCTGGACTCACAGTGATCATGGGTCTCACCACACCCCATAGCTCACCTTCCACTCAGAACCCAGTCTTAGTACTTTGGTAAAACCCAAAGCCAGTGCACTGCACACTGGAATGCCAACCTCCACCCTGGCTGGTGGGTCCTTCAGGGAAGAGCCAGCTTTGCTCAGTGCACAGGAAGACATAGAAAGCATTCAACCCCACTTAATTTGTCATCTATCCTAAAGGGATTCCTTATTTTCCCCAAAGCATAGCGTCTGACAGTTAAAAACCTTATTCCTACAGTCCCTCCAGTATAGAAGCAGGTGCAGAGCCTCCTCCTATGGGACCTTGGGGGAGGGTCCTCAGGCAGAGAAGAGGATTCAGGCAGGAGAGGGTGGGTGCCCAGGAAGCAGGCATGGGGACCTGGGGCTGCCAGGCCAGCACATTCATTGCTACAGAGAAGGAGGAGCATGTGTCTGAGAAAGGGTACCACGGTCCATGTCCAGACTCAAGGACATGCTCTTTGCTTTTAGACCTGAAATTTTATGCTATTCGTGTCCACTAATGACACCTGTTTTATTACCTGTCAGTCAGCATGAATACCACTCATACCCAGGTTTCCCGAAATTTCAATCATGGTTGATCTGCTTTGTAGACTTCACATCTTACGTGGGAAATGTGCATTCCCATTAGAGACTTATTTGTCCATCTGCACTGTGGAGACCACACCAGCTATTCTTTCTAGCACTGTGATTGGATATTGATTTAACTTCCCTTGTTCACAAACCATAGTCAACAGACAGTGTTTCTTACGTTTACGTTTCCATTAGTCCTCACTCTGAGTAATTCTTAGAAACAAAAAGGGTGCCATTCAAACTCTTACTGAGCTCAATGAACCCATGACTCGAACAGGACTCAAATAAAAAAGAAGTACATGCTTTTCAGCTTCAGAGGTAATTGTTGGCCATGACAAAAGCCAGCACATTGACTCAAGAGTAACATTTTATTTTTTTAAATTTAACTATAATTCAAAAAATTACAATGCATGCTATCCTTCATAAGTAAATATTAAGGAGTAATATAAGGATAAGATTTTACAAAATGAATATGAAGAGGAAAAAACAATTAGAAATTGGATTAAACTGGTAACAAAAAGCAATAGAAAAAAATAATGAGCTAAATAAAAATGTGAAGCAAATAACAAAGTCGTAGATTTAAACTTCATTATAGTAGCTAGTAACGTTAGACAGAACATTTCCAACTAATCTACAAAGATTGTCAAACTAAACAAAGCAGCAACTCTATGCTAATGGAAGACCACTCCCTTTCTGCAAGTTTGGGAAGTCCTGCTCTTTCCTTTGTCTGAGGTGTGCTGTAGTTTTCCTAATGCACTGCTTCCAGCCAGATAGAAAATATTACAGAACACTGGATATTTAGTAGAAAGTACAAAATCTTAATGTAGAGAATTGAAAATAGCAAACTTATTTGTATCAGTATTATTACCAATCCAAAAAGGCATTAATACATCCAAATTTTACCCTTAAAAATAAAGAGAGAGGGAATTTTTGAATCTTTAAATTAAAATTAAAATTTAATTCTTAAAATTCTCATTAAATTACTTAATGCCTAGCATTTGTCTCAAAATAATCTGGACTGTGTGGGTAGGTGCAGGGCCAGAGGTAGTGCATAAATAAGCAAGTCCAACCTTTTCCTGATCATTTTTGAAATTATATAGCTGTGATAGATCTAGGGAGGTTTGTTATACTCTTACGTATGTGCTTGCAATTTTTATAATAATGTTCAGTTTTCAAAGCAACAATTTAACCTCTTAAGCAAATGCAAGTGATTGTACACTATTGCTGATTATTGAGTGTGTGTGCTAAGATCTAGCTATGGCACTAGGCAAACACAAATCTAGCTAGTTTCCTTTGTGGGCATCCTCTGTGCCAGTGTTCACACCAACAATGTGGCCACAAGATCTATAGGTGTAACCCATCTTCTCCTGCCAGCCAACGCCCCCATCTACTTCCCCCACTTTCCAGCACTCATTCTTACCCTGTGCAGGGTCAGGTCCTTTCGGCTCCTCACCAAGTCACAAACTCTGCTTCATTCTTGTATTGTTCAGAACACCCCTTAGGCCTCTTAAGTGTGTTTCTACCTCTCACTGCAGAACCAGGCTCTTCTAAAGTTACATTCCTTTTTTTCTTGACTTTTCTTTCTTTTTGTGGTGCAAGGGATGAACTCAGGGGCTTCACACTGAGCTATGTCCTAACCCTTTATGTTTTACTTTGAGACAAGATCTTGATAAGTTGCCCAGCTTGGACTCAAACTCACAGTCCTCTTGCTTTGTCTTCCCCAGTAGCTGGGATTGCAGGTTTGAGTCACTGGATTAAATCTGTATTCTTCAAGATGCACTGCAAGACCCTAGGAAATCACCTTCCTCAGCAATCCAGCTCAGAGTATTTTGTTCTCTAATGATGTTTGATTTTACATAAATGCAAAGTTAATAAAAACTCAGTTTTCTCCCTTCAATTCTTACCTAACTCATTTCACATAAGACAGGTCTTTGGTGCTTCTGGGTAAGATTTCTGTTGCGTGTGTTTCCCAATAGGAGGGAACTTTCATGTAGACTTGACAATGTGTAGAGGCAGAAAATGACCGTGACTCTGTTATGCTTCGGATCCAAATGTCCCCTGAAGGCTTGCTGTGTGGCAGGTTTGACTGTCAGCTGGTGGTTTTGGGGGGAACTGAACAGAGTGTGAGGGCTCTTACTTCGCCAGGCAGATTGATCCACTGTGGAGTTCAGTAGCTTGAATGGACTGTTAGGAGGTGGGTCTTGTTGAAGACAGTGGATCACAGGGTAATGTTCTTGGTACTATACCTTGCACCCTCTCTATTCTGTGTCTCTGTGTCTCTCTGTCTCTGTTTCTCTCCCTCTGTGTCTGTGTCTCTGTCTCTCTGGGTCTCTGTCTCTTTCTGTCCATCTTTCTTTTTCTCTCTCTACTTCTGGCTGCCATGAAATGAGAAACTTTTCTCCACCATGCCCTTCTGCTGTAATGTTTCTGCCTCACTACAGGTCTAAAGTAACTGAGCCACATGACCATGGACTGGAACCTCTGAAACTGTGAGTCAAAATAAACTTCTTCCTTTAATCTGTGTATGTCAGGTATTTTGCCACAGTGACGGAAAGCTAACCAATACAGATTCATCCTGGGGAAGTATCAGAGGAGATGGGAGAAGGAATGAGAAGGGCAGAGAGACCATGTGGTCTTCATAGAGACCATGTGGACTTCATTAGGCCATGATTATCAGGGGGCAAGAAGGGCCCCTCAAACTCATGGGGATCTTGTAGCTCTAACTTCTGCTTTAGCCAGTGCCACAGTGTACTTTACAGTTGTGGCCAAGTGCACAGCAAACTCTGGAAGAGAGATGAGAATTTAACTGAGGACCATTGCAATAAGCTACACCTCCAGCCCTTTTCTATTTTTTATTTTGTGATGGGGTCTTGTTAAGTCACTAAGTTGCCCAGACTGGGCTTGAACTTGCAATTATCCTACCTCGGCCTTCCAGAGTGCTAGATTACAGGCACATGCCACCACCTCTGGCTCAAACAATTGTCGACTATGAAAAGGTTAAACATCCTAGAAATTATGAATATTTAGATATCTAAATTTTCAAATGAATTTATTATTTATTATAATGACATTTTAAGCATGATCACTAGCACATAGCCATGCGTCCCCTCTGTGTTCCATAAGGCCTGTCTGGGACAGATGTGACCTAGTCTTGAGCAAGGGCTGCTCTGTGCATCAGTCCCTGGTCTTCCATTTCCTCTGATGCACTTCTGCCCCAAGTAAGTCTCTGTTCTGTAGTGAGGAGCAGATATAGCAGGAGAGTGAGAAACCATAGCCAAGAAAAGAACAGGGCTGCAAGTTGGCACCAGAGCTGAGGAATGCTGTACTTCCACAACACAGGCCAACCCACGGATGTTTGGGAACTGCAGGGACTCCATCCAGACTCAGGAGTCATTTGGGGCTAAGAATCTGAGGCCATATCCCAAGACATAAGGGTTCATGGGCTGCACAGTTGATTTCTACTATTTCCTAACACAATGTCCCTCATTTCCCAAGCAAAATAGGAGACATAGTTACTACTCCATGGTGCCAAGTTAAGAACTAAACCATTGCTCTCCTGGGAAACATGCCTGCTCCCAGCTCCAGACACAGGTCAGACTCCTCAGCAGCATTTCTCCACCAGCATCTTTCACCCTCTGTCCAGTCCTTCTCTCACACCCACTGTCAGTGCTGGCCAGCAGATCCCAGGAAGGCTGAGTTTTCCTTCTGCCAGTAGCACCCAGGTTTCCATGCCTCAGCTCCTTTCAAGGATTTCTGGTCACAGGACCAGGCCTTTCCTGTGTTTCTGCCCTGGAGTTTGCTCTTAGTGGCATCTCTAGCTCCAGGACTCAGAGATGGGGACTTCACACCCATAGCTAGCCTCCTGGGGTGTTGAAGCCACTAGCTGCACAGCGTCCCCTGCTAGGCATGCCTTGTCCCTCAGCAGCACCTGCAGCAGGAACCACCAGCTCACACCCCCCCACGCCCTGCACCCTCCACCCCACCATCTCTCCTAGGTATCCATCTTATGATGCCAAATGACAGCACAAAGATTAGTGGCTGATCGACAGGTTGCTGAACAGTAGAATCTATTCATCATATGTTTTCAGATGCTGCTTTTCTGCTTAAGCTACATGCAATTTACTCAAGGAATGGGTTTCAAAATAAACTTCCACTTACTACAGGCAATAAATTGTAGCAGACTTCTCCTTTCCTCTTCTTTAATGAATTGAGTAACATAAAAGTTTAATTAAAAATAAAGACTCATGCATCATTTTGTCCTTTTTAGTTGCTCAATTTAATAAAACTTTGCTATTGAATTTTTCCTGTAGGGAAACACAGTATTATTCCCTTCTCTTCCTGGTTCTGGACTCAGACTGTGCTAACATCATAAATACTAGAGCAGTGTTCTGTGTGTGTGTATGTATGTGTGCACGTTCACCCTGCTCAATCAGAGACTGGCAGCCCTGCCAGCTATAGAGGGTGCTAGCTATGCAGGCTGTAGTGGGAGGTAGAGAACCAATGGTCTTGGGCAGGAGGGTCAGTGGCATGAGGTCAGTGTAGAGGTTTTCTGCTTCTGCTGACCCTGAGTTCAAAATGGAGGAGACTCAACAGAGAGCTGCTGAATAAGAGAAATTTCAAGAAGAGGAGAGTGGAGCTCTGAGTAGACCCCAGTGACAATGACACAAAGGAGCAGAGGCCATCTCCCACCTGGAACAGAGGCAGAGCCCCCAGGCTCAGCAGGCCCCTGCCTGCCCAGTCTCTCTCAGAGGGGTCCTCAGGCACATCCAGCAAAGACACCAAGCCCATAAATCATCACATCCCAGCCTTCAGTGACCTTGTTGTTTAATTCTTGCTTCTACAGGTCCCACTACGCATTTGAACTCTGGCTTTTATAAGCGTATTTTTTCAGCTAAATCACCATACATTCAAGAGTGACAAAATCAATAAGAAAATGAAAGGAGAGCCTCTGGGCAGGTCAGCTATCCAAGAACAGGCTCTCTCTGGGGCAGAGGCAAGCAGTCACTGCACTCTCAGCTCCCACCCTGGGTCAGACTACCTGAGAGCCACAGTGTCACCTCTGTAGTAGAGACAATCAGTGAGTAAGATGAACAGATATCCCACCCTGTGCCCACACAGGTACATGCCCCTGCAGCACTCTGCAGCAGACTACAAAGAATAGGAAAGGTTTAAACTTTGCAACTTATGTGTGGTTATGGGCTGTTAATTAGGAAAAAATACTGGAATGACTGGTGCAAGCAATGAGTAAGCAAGAACAAAACTTTTGTTTCATGGGTCAATTAAAATCTATAGACCACATCCCCTGGTCCTAGGGATTTGAAAATGTGTTTTTAAATTACCTTATTAATTTAGATAATTAGTTTTAAATTTACCTTATTAGTTTGAATGATTGGTTCTTAAATTACTGTATTAGTTATTTATGTAGCTACATAAGAAGTTGGATTTCATTTGAATAAAACAATCAGTGACTCACATTTCCTTCCACTCATCAGTACCCCCTTTTTCCAGCAGTGCTCCACTGTCAGGGACATCAGTGTCCCTGTCACTGGTCACTGTGGGGGTGTGCACACCATCAAGTCTTCTCCTGTTGAGGACACTGAAAAGAAGATGCATCCAGAGCTTTGTGAATCCAGGGCCCCAACTTCACACTGGGATTTGAAAGCTAATTCCTGTCCTACCAGGAGGCCAAGAGTGAGCTGGTGTCCACTGAAAGTGGAAGCATCCAAGGCAACCTGTAGATGTGGAGGACAGAACAGGTGATGACGTGTCCTGGGTGCTTGGTGTACTGTGGAGGTGACCAAAAATGGCTAGTGCTATAACAGGGCCGAGGACAGAGGACAAGGGAGGTCTGAGGACAGAGGACAATGCTGCACTTTGGGGCCCTGTGGGCATCATTTTAGAGTCTTAGGTGGAGAGGTAAGGAGCGCCAGAGCTGGCATAGCTCATGAGCAATCCCAACCCTACAGAGACAAAAAGGGTCACACTCAATAGGCACCAACACTGCCCTAAAGACATGGGGAATGGTCAGTACTGATGACCTTTAGGGCCATCCTGCTGACCCCCACACCATGAACTGAAGTCGAAGCCGGTGTCAAGTTGCTAGGAGTAAGGTTTGTTACCAGCAATAAGGATGTATGGAGCCACCAACATTGCCTGCCCTGGGAACATCTGCCACAAGAGTGCATCTATCACTTGGTGGAGTCCTGAGCTCCTTTAGCACTGTAACTATAGGGGGCAAGGTGACCTCGAATGAGCTCTGAAGTTCAAGCACAACTGTGTGACCTCCTGAGACCCCAATACAACCCCACCACAAGCCAGACACACCTGCCAGAGACCTAAAACACATGTCAGAGCCTTGGTCAAAACAGCCAACTCTGTGTGTCTTATGTCCTGGTCTGTATGGATGAATTTGGGCTCTCCTCTGTGCCACCTCTGCCTAGAATGATTTGACTTTAGAAATAATAGTTGCAAAAGTCAGGATTCAAGTTGGGTGTAGCAGCCCATGCCTGTAACCTCACACTGGGAGACTGAGCAGAAGGATCACAAGTCTAAGTAGCACCTGAGAAACAGCGATTAGCAAAACCCTGAATTCTGTCACAATGCAGTAGGTTTGTGTTCTACTAGCATTCAGTAACCACCTTGTGCTCGTCTGCTGGAGCCACAACTGGCAATGGCTCGGGTACTGAGTATGCTGGGACAACACTACACTACTTCCTTCTCTAGTGGCTTGAGGGGAAAGAGGAGGAAAGTGGGGAGAATAGATGTAGGCAGCAGGAAAAGGATGCCTGAACCTAGGGCAAGAGAGCATCTGAGGACACATCCTGGAGCTAGTCCATGCCTCAACCCTGTGCTATCACAGCAACCTAAACAGAAGAGGGATGACTGGTCGTGGGTCCTGTTGTACATGTAGGAGGGACCGTGCAGTAATCCAGGCCGGAGCTGCTCCACAGAGGCAGCATTCCCTCAACCTGTTTCCTTGTCTTTGGTGGCCATGCAGCAGCATGGTCACTGCAGCAGCAACCACTCTTGTCCAGATCTTGATGGGTCCCAGTAGCAAAGGCAAGTACTCAACACCTCATCTCACAGCCACTGATGAGGAAATGGAGCTCCGAAGGGTGCAGAGGTTGCTGCTCAGTGTAAAGGGGTTGTTTGCATTTTTAGGGTCCAGGGAATAATGGGCACCTTACCTGCAACCATGCAGGATAGGAGGCCAGAGGAACTTCCTCCTTGCAGAGTAAAAGAAGAGGAAGAGGCAGTATGGAGAAAAGGCATTGATTAAAAATTCTACGTATCTGTTGGAATTAACCTGATCTCACCATGTTTACTAAAACAGTTTACTGCATTGTATGGTTACATGAATCCAACCATTCTTATTGCTCAGATGTGACTTGTTCACCTTTGATTTTCTGTGCCAAGGAGCAAATAGAGGATGTTCAGACACTTGGGACCATTGTGATTAGTGCAGCTTCTCTGTCACCTTATGGCTGAGAAACACAGCTTTCTGCACTGTATTATCAGGGTTTGCCCAGACTTCTGTGCAGAGAGACACACTTGCCTTTCAACAGAACTGCTGTCAGATTATATATCCCTCGAAGGTGACTCACCCTCTCCCAGCAATACGCACGAGGCCTGGGAGATACTCCCATGAGACCCAGCTGTCTGCCCACCTTTGGGACCACTTAGTCCAGCATGGAAGCCAGTGCGCAAGATCAGTACAACACCACAAAGCCTCAAGAGGTGGACCAGCTGTTCACATGGAGTCCTTGGTGCCCTTACTTGGGGACAGGGCAGTGAGGTCCCTCTCAAGAGCATGGTTGGAAAGTTTCGGGGAGGTTCACAATGTAGTTTCAGGGAGGTTCACGATGTTGGGGGGCCATCTGCTTCAGTTCTTGGCAGGACCTGACTCCAACCTAGCCCTTCACTCTCCAGACTCAAATCCAGAGGCCCCAGAGCTCAGCTGTGTACACATCTGCAGGCGCACACACACACAGACACACACACTCCTACACCACTTGAGCACAGGAACACATGTGCACTAGCCTAGGGTGAGGATCTATGCCAGGTGACTTAGAGGGAACACATTCAAGGTGAAACCATGATAGTCAGATCCATAGGAATTATCAGAGAATGAGAAATGAGCCACAGTCCGTGGACCCACGTCCCAGCATACAGAGACCAACCCTCAGAGTCCTGGGAGGCTCTGCACAACACACTTTCCTCTAGCTCAGGTTGGGACATGAGGAGGACAGTGCCAGTCCAGCATAGAATCCAGATATCCCAGACATCAGTGTCACCCTGCTCTTCTCCTCCCACTTGTGTACCATCTCCTCTTGATCCTGTGGCTGACCTATGCCTCCCGGAGAAAGAGAAGGAAGCCTTGGTGACTCTAGGGTCCCATCTTGGACAACGCAGGATTCATCATTTATGTCATGACCTCAGAGAGGCAGAGAGTCTGCATGGTTTGTGTTATGCTCACTTCTGCCAGGGGCTGAGGCTGCCTTTGCAGGAAAATGTCCCTATTCCTGTGGACTGTGACCACATTTGTGTCTGAAAGATGCAGCTGCCCAGAGCGTCTTCTGCACTGACTGCTTCTTAACCTTGGTAGTAATCTCTTCCATGTGACCCACATTTTCTGCTGTTGGCTCCTCTCTGCAGCCCAGTCAGTACACAGAGTGCAGTGCTTCAACTGAGTGAAAACTCATTGCACACTTTCTTCCCTGACGGCACTAGAGAACATTGCTGAACACTGCAAGAATCTAAACACAGCCAGAGCTGCCACCTGAAGGTGATCTCTGTCCTTCTGATGTGGATGGTCCAGTCCTGGACAGGGGAGGATGCTGAGACCATCATTACCATGAGAAGCATTTGTCTAATTTGTTGTACTTCATGTTTCTGAGTTTATATCATCTTTGGCCCTACATAAGTGACTTTTTCCCTTCACAACTGAGTTGCCACAAAAGTTCAGCTGCATTTGGGGATGGAAAGCAGCCTTTGGGGCCCAGATATGCTCCTGAAGCATCTTCCAGGAGGTCCCCGTGGATGGGCTGTGAACCACACCTACCCTGGATGGATGTGTGTGTGTCTGTGTGTGTATGGTTGCGTGGCCTCCTAATCTGAGATGAGGAAAAGGTTTATAAAGTCCACAGCATAAAAAAACATCATTTGCTTAAGTGAATAAATAAAAATACTTAAGAAAAGAGCAGTATTAAATCTAATCAAGGCCAATGCCAATTGTTTGAATTCCCAGGGCAGCCCATGGAATCAGTCTCTTCTAGCTGCACACCTTAGATTTTCCAGCCCTACTGGAAAGTCACACCCACGAAGCATGTGCAGGAACCTCACAGAACAAGCATGATATCCAAGTGCAAGAATCCAAGCTATTGACGCTGGGCAAGTGTGTCAAATGGTCCTTCTGTTCAGGACTAGAGGAAGATCAACTAATCAAAACTTTCCATTTTGCAGAAGAGGATAAATCCCTTTGTCCCTTAGCACATGACATCCTAACCCTTGAGCTAATGCACAAATGTAGACATGCAAACACAGAAGCAGACAGGGTTTGGTCAAACATCTGTCTCAAATCAGACACTGTGATGGATCTTTGCTGCCAGAACTATGTCTTGAGGGCCACAAGTTGCACCACATAGTTCTCAGGATGCTTAAAAGGGTTGGAAGACACATACTGTGGCCTTAGCATCTTCTGACACAGAATCAGCTCCCCTAGATTTGCTTTCTTTTCTGCGGACATGGTTCAAGTTCATTTCCTGGGGTGTGTGTGTGCTGTGGTCCAGCTCTGAGTCACACTCCCTAGCTTCACTACTACCAGTCTGAGTAAGGTAAGCCCTCACTAGGCTGACTTCAGTTTCCTCATTATAAATTGGACCCAAACTTTGTATTTAGCAAACACTGCTTCTTTATCACGGTAAATCCTGGAAGCAACTTGTCTAGGATTTCAAAGGCTACGGGTGCAAATATAAGTGCCATGTGTTGTGTCGAAGTCTGAGATCTGTTCTTTTTATTTGTTATGAAAACCTCTGATAATAGTGCCCTCTGCATGTGCCTGACATGAGCAGGTGTTTGGGGGACTTACTCTAGGGCATACAATCCTAACTGTAATGTTGTATAAGAACAAGAATGAAATGAAAACAGTAAATAAAAATTGGTTAATTTAGCACCAACAGTATACAACAGCTATGATAGTCAATAGCCTGCACAATTCACAGCATATTCTTGATAGTTTTCAAATATGATAATGAAATAGAAGATTCTACTTTCCAGAAAGTCTGAGCATCACCAACTCATTTTGGAAGGCCAGACTCTGTTGTGAAGCTGAATTTCTGCTCCCCAGTGGCTCTAATAGCATGGAGAAGGGCCAAGGCTCCATCTTCCCATTGGCCTGTGAGGATCCAACTTCAGATCTGAGCAGCCCTGTGGATTTTTCCATCCTTGCTCCATGTTCCCTACCCCCACCCTAGGTGAGGCCCCACATTCACTCTAACAACCTCTGGAACAGTTTCCCAATTTTCATCTCTCCCTTGCTGTGATCCAGTGTGACACCTGCCAACTTAGTGTTCCCAAAATAATTCCTGTTGTCTCGCATGTCACTCCCAGCTTAGTGCCAACTCTACCTCCCTCCCAAACTGGCTCTTGTCTCCCATACACTCCTCTTCCATGCAGGGAGGAGCCCAGGAAGCTGACCTTCTCCATGACAGCTCTTAGCCACCGCACCAGCTTCCCTCTGACTTGTTATACATATGATTTCACCATCACACCCCACCAGGCACTGATCATGTTCTGAGGGCCTGCACACAGATATTTCCTCTGCAAGAGGATTGGAAGCTTCTTGGGCTTGAGGCAAAGGCACATTATGAGAGTGCCAAGTGTACTGGAGACTACCTATTCATGCAATTATCTATTTATTCATCTTAGGTACAATAAACAGGCCAAAATAAATAACAAGTAGAAATGCCAACAAAAGAGAACAAAGATCCAAAGATAAGATGGAGAGCAGCAGGAAAATGGAAGGAAGCTGAGCAGGCACCGCCCCCTGTGCCTGCGTGATGGTGAGTGGCTGTGGTTGGATGGGACAAGTGACAGGACAGAACGTGCAGGGCCAGAGTAGGGGGTGGGTGGAGGAGGGGATGCTAACAAGTCAGAAAACTGCAATCACGTTAAACAGTGTTGAAAAGGAGGAAACAAAGAAAGGGGCATTCAGGCTTTTGGGACAGAAGTCCCCCTTCAACTGACTGTGACCCTAGAAAAACAAAGGAGGAACAGGAGAAGTAGGGGTTAGATGAGGACAGAAGGAGGATGCAAAGTGAGGGGGAAACTTGGAAGGAGAGGAGGTGAGAAAGAAGGAAGGAAAGAAAGAAGGGAGGGAGAGGAGAGAAAGCAGAATTCACTATGCTGCATATTGCTCCAAGCATAACAGAAACTAAAATTGCCCCTTACTGAAAATGGGTATAAGAAAGAGATTATGATAAAAGCTCACCGTGCACCCTAAGCCAATGACAGTCATGTGATGGTGACCAAACTGCAGCAAAGTCAAGGACAAGGCCACATAACACCGACAGATAGCAGGTGCTGCACAGCCCAAAATTTAAAGAAAAAACAGGAATAAATAGAACAAGTTTGCACCTAAATAAGAGTAAGAAATACCAAGCAGAGTGAATGTTAAAAAAAAAAAAACCATAGTTTAAATTGCTTATTAAGTAAAATGTTAATGGTGGAAAGCAAGTAAAAAAGTTACAAATGTCGTCATTATCCACTACTGTGCAAAAGTGATTACCTGACTGATTTAACTGTTTGGTTCCAAAGAGGATTGAGAAACAGTGCAAGAACGAAACAAAAGCAAAAAGCACCACACACTCCATAGTGCTCTGTAGCCATGGAACCCAGGGTACTTACTAACAGTATCCCATAGAATTTAGAGAAGGCTTGGCGGAGCAGAGAGAGCATGTTGCTTGGGTTAGAAATGACGATGATTTGGGCCAAGGAGCAACACCGGCTTATTCTTCAGGCACAGAGAATCTCACTCTGTGCATCAGCAAGCAAACTTTCAAGAGGAGTTTATAAACACCAGGCCATTTCTCACTCAGGATCATCCAAAGTCAGCAGAAGGAAAGAAGCAGTTGCTCACGGCAGCTAGAATATGCCACTCCACTTTTAGTAACTGACCTAGCCACACTCCCAGGTCACTTACTTAATATAGGGCTGCTCTTTCAATTGGGTGGCCAGTTAGCAAGGTTGGCCACCTGCTCGGCTCTGAGTCTGCCTGTCTTGAGAGAAGCCCAAGCCTCAGAGGACTACTTACATCACGCACAGGTGGCAGGAGCTGCAGCAGGAACTGGGTCCCACCTCATGGCACCACTAGGAATCCAGATGTGCTGTGCTCCTGCAAGGACTCCAAGCCAGGTCTCTGAATAAGTAGACAGTGATTCTTTATGCTTATTATTATTATTTATGTGTTGTGTTCCAGAGACTCTATTTTGTAATTCTAAAACTCTCAACTCCTTGTACCACTGGCAGGTCCTCCACTGAAGGAATTCGAACCCTGGAGAACCCAAACTTTGTACTCAAGTTTACAGGGCCAACCCTCAAGTCCACTAAGTCAAGATAGTTCTCAAATCTGTGACCACAAATATCTAAAGTACATTCACATTGTTCATAAAATATCACTTTTGTGATTTTGCAGTTTTGTGGTAACACATTGAGAATAAAAAGGCTGCACCACCCTACCTTAAACAGATGCATTTGACTGATTCAACATTAGGCTGCCAGCATTCTGTTATACAACAACCCAACTGCTGGAAACCAGCCACATCCGCTTCTGTACACATACGAATAGCAACTTAGATGGATGTTAGGAATTTGGGGGATAAAGCCAGCAAAAATTTAAAAAAAAATTTTTTTTCTTAAAAACAAATTCCACTGACCATGCTCAGACACACCTCTTAGAAGTTACTTGTTTGGCTTACTGTACACTAGTTTTAACCCTGGGGCAAAAAGATGATGAATGGAGACAATGGAGGGAAGTTAAGTGCCCAAATGACTGCATGGAGCGGAGTTTCACACCAGGTTGGACTGCTTAGTCTGGACAAATTCCCGTGGAAGAC
Organism: Dasyprocta punctata; assembly: GCA_004363535.1. NCBI lineage: Eukaryota > Metazoa > Chordata > Mammalia > Rodentia > Dasyproctidae > Dasyprocta > Dasyprocta punctata. The sequence continues at coordinate 4,436 of RJWM01014800.1, read as the reverse complement.
GTTATCTTCCTCTTAGTTATCTCTCAGCATTTGGGAGTTGCTGTTACAGCAACTTAGCTGCACATACTTGAAACCAGTGCTGTACCCTCATTGGCTCAGTTGCCACAGCCTTCACCTGAAGGGGAGTGACTGTGACCTGTGTTGCTCACAGTGGGGACCCAGTGAAAGCCTGTTGGATGGAGGGACAGTGAAAATGCAGACTGGAATAGAAAGGAGGTGAAAGAGTGGAAGGGTACCTGGCAGTATCACTCTTACAAAGATGTGCTGTGAGGAGAAGAGGGAATATAAGGGACTGCAATCTAGGTGTGTGCAGTGTGCATGAGCAACAGCCAGAGAGAGGGAAAGAGAATATGCTAGAATGTGCTTAAACAAAAACAGAAATAGTACAGTAAGAGACAGATATAGACAGAGTACTAGTGAGTGTGTGAATGTCCTGATCATGTTTAGCAGGAGCAAGATATTTTCTTACATCACTAGAAAGGAAGAGAGAAGGAGAATGGTGGTATAGAGGACAAACTCCCAGAGCAGAGGTGAGAGCTGGAGAGTGTCTCTGAGTGATGGCTCTAGTGTCCTGTGGAGTAGGAAGCAAGGTCATCCCTGGTGAGAGTGGTGCCCAGCAAGGACATCAGGCTGAACTTAATAGAGAAGTTAGAGATCATCACCATGGAGAAATGGAGAGGAGTCCAGAGCTATTGTCAGAGTAACAGGAAGTTTGTAAATGTGCCCTCTTGAGAGTAGGCACCCTGCTGGCTCTGCTGCAGTCCCAGGAGGGTGGGTACCTGCTGTCTCTGTGGCAGTCTGCCCACGCTGCAATGTGTCTGATTTATTTCACTTAACATGATAGTCCCAAATTGTATCCATTTTCCTATAAATGACTCAGATGTATCCTTCTTTATAACAGAGTGGTACTTCATTGTGTAAAAATATCACATTTTCCTTATCCATTCATCTGTTGATGGTTATATAGGCAACTTCCAAGATTTAGTTATTATGAATCATGCTGCTATAAACATGGATATATATGTGTCACTGTGATATGATGTCCTCTTTGGGAAAGATTTCTAGAATGGGTATAACTGGGTCAAATGGAATATCTAGTTTTAGTTTGCTGAGAAATCTGTATATTGATTTCCATATTCATTGTACTAGTTTACTATCCCACCAACAATGTAGAAGGGTTCCTTTTCCTCATAGCCTCACCACAAGTATTTGTTACTATTTGATTTATTGAGGATGGTCAATCTTTCTGGAATAAGATGAAATCTCAGTGCTATTTTAATTTGCATTTCTATAATGGCCAGAGATGCTGAACAATTTTTCATGTATTTATTGACCAGTTGTACTTCTTCTGAGAAGGGACCCATTAATATTTGGTCCGATCTCTTATTTTGGAGGATCTAATTTTTTGAATTCTTTATATAGTCTAGATATTAGTTCATTGTCGAAAGAGTAGCTGGCAAAATTTTCTCATTCTGTAGCTGTCTATTCACATTGTTAGTTACTTCTTTTGGCATGCAGAAGATTTTTAATTTGATATGATCCCATTTGTTGAAATTGATGCTTATGTCTTGTACAATTAGGGTTATATTCAGAAAATCCTTGCCTGTGCCTTCCAGAGTTTTACCTATTTTATCTTCCAGCAGATTGTTTCTGTTTTAATGTTTATATCTTTGATCCATTTTGATGTTATTTTAGTACATGGTGAGAGATATTGATCTAAATTCAGTCTGTGTGTGGATAATAATTTTTCCCAGTATCACTTATTAAAGAGACAACCTTTTCTCCAGCATATATTTTTGGCTTCTTTGTCAAAGATCAAATGGCTGAATTGCCTGGGAATGTTTTGGCATCCTCTATTCTGCTCCACTGATCCTATATGTCTCTCTGTTTTTGTGCCAGTACCAGGCTGTTTTTGTCACTGTAGCCTTTGAGATAACTTCAAATCTGGCCTTCACCTTTGCTTTTGTTGCCAAGGATTGGTTTTGCTGTTCTGGATTTCTTTTTTTTTTTTTTTTTTTTTTTAAGATAGTAAAACCCAAAAAAACAAAACAGAACAAAGGCAACCAAAGCAAAGCAGCAAAACTGATACAGAACTTCAAAGCAGGATACTAGGAAAACAACGATAGCTACTATAGTATATCTTTTTATCTTCACAATAGTTGTCCATTCCATCAGACATAGTAAAATCAAACCAAAACCAAAACAGAATAAAACCAATCAAAACACAATATTGAATAAAGCAAAACAATTAATCAGAACAAAGCAAAACAGTGAGAATGATATTGGATTTCAAAGATAAGATAGAAGAAAATCCCCCATATTTGTTATATTGTATACCATTATCCTCCCAAGAGAGGCTCAGGCCACTGGCCCCAGGCCTGTAACATCAACCAAACAGTACAAGCATTTAGTTGCTTTATGTACCTTAGTTACTATCAACTCAGCCTGTCCTCTGAACCAGCGGGTAGGTGGCTTATGGGGTAGAAGTGGGGTTGGGGGTGTTGATTCTCAGCCTACATACAGGTAGGCTCACAGGAGGCGCTATCTGACTTTTCTCTTTGAGTTTCATATTAATTTTAATACCATTTTCTCTAGTTCTGTGATGAATGCTGTTGATATTTTGATTAGAATTCCATTAAGCATATATATAAGTTTTGGAATTATGGCCATTTTGGCAATATTGGTTCTGTTTATACAGGAACAGGGAACATCTTTCTATTTTCTGATGTCTTCTTCACTCTCTTCTTCCAGAATACTATGGCTATCATCATGCAAGTCTTTCACTTCATTTGTTAGAATAATTCCTAAGTATTTAATTTTTTGACCCTATTGTGTATGGTACTGTTTTCCTAATTTATTTCTCAGTGGTTTCACTATTGCTGTACTGCAAAGCCATGGATTCTTTTGTGTTGATTTTGTATCTTGTTGCATTACTGAATTTGATTATTACTTCTAGGAATGTTTTGGTGGAATTTTTAGGGTAAAGGATGATGTCATCTATGAATAGGATAGTTTGATTTCTTCATCTCCCATATATATCCTATTTATTTCTTTTTCTTGCCTGATTCCTCCGGCTAAAGTTCCAAGTACCGTATTGAACAAAAGTGGTGATAGTGGATATACTTGTCTTGTTCCTGATTTTAGAGGGAAAGTTTTCTGTTTTTCCATACTTAACATGACGTTGGCAGTATGTTTATCATAAATGGCTTTTATCAGATTGAGATAAGGTCTTTCTATACCTATTTTCTTCAGTGTTTTATCATGAAAGGATTTTGGATTTTGTCAAAAACTTTTTCTTCATCTATAGAGATGATCATGTTACTTTTGTCCTTGATTCCATTTCTGTATTACATTAATTGATTTGCATAGTTGAATTATCCTTGCATGCCTGGGATGAAATCTGCTTGGTCATGATGCATGATCTTTTTGATGATTCCTTCTACCAGAATCTTACTGAGGATCTTTGCATTTGTGTTCATTAAAGAAACTGGCCTATAGTCTTCTTTCTTAGATGAGTCTGGCTTTGGAATCAAGGTAATGCTAGCTTCCAGGAATAAGTTTAGCAGTACTCTTTCCCTTTCAATTTGATTAAAGAGTTTGAGGAATATTGGCATTAGATCATCTCTGAAGTTCTTATAGAATCCAGTGGTGAACTGATTGGGTCCTAGGCTTTTCTTAGTTGGTACGATTTATTATTAATATTATTATTATTATTATTATTACTGCCTCAATTTCATTGCCTTTTATTGGATTATTCAGGGATGAATTAAAATCTAAAGGGTGGAAAACAATATTCCATGCAAGAAGAGTCCCAAAATAAGTGGAAGTAGCTACCCTATTTTTGAACAAAGTAGACTTTAAGTCAAAATGAATCTGAAGAAGCAAAGATTATTACATGTTGGTTAAGGGAACAATTCAACAGGAAGAGATAACAATTATAAATAGATATGCATCAAAAACTGGTATACCTAAATTCATAAAACAAACACTACTGAATGTAAAAGATCAGATACACATCATCACAATTATAATGGGGCAGTCTCATTACTCCACTATCACAAATAGGCAGACAAACTAGATAATAAATCAGCAAAGAAATATCAGAGTTGAACCACACCTCTGAACAAATAAATTTAATGGATATCTATAGAATGTTTCACCTAAGAACAGAATACCGTCTTCTGAGTACACAGGAAACTTTCTCCAAAATAGACAACATATGAGCCCATAAAGCAGGCTTCAAAGAATAAAAAGGTATTGAAATTATCCCATGAATATTATCAGATCACAGTAAAATGAAACTAGAAATCAATGGCAAAAAAATCCCCTAGAAACTATACAAACACATGGAGATTAAACAAAATACTCTTGAATAATCAATGGGTCACAGAAGAAATCAAGAAAGAAATTAGACAGCTTCTAGAATCAAATGATAA
>RJWM01014799.1:0-49488 GCA_004363535.1 Dasyprocta punctata | reverse complement strand
TCTTTCATGATTGCAAGCCACAGTCCTGTCTTCAAGGTCTGAAAGTCTATCTTCAGTTTCATTCAAGTGGTTTGCCAGCTTTCAATGGAATTTTAAATTTCCTGTATATCTGTTTGAATTCATTTCATGCATTCTATTTCTTTTCTATATTACATTGCATGGGTTTCTTCATTTTCTTATAGTCCTGTATATTTTTTAAATCTATCTGTACTCAAGATTTGCTGAGTCCTTCCTTTATGATTGTTGTCATTTCTTTTTTTTTTTTTTTAACCTGAGAGGTTATTTTTGATCTGCTTTCCTCTATAGCATCATGGATTTGTTTCTTTTCTTTGGTTGTTTAGAATTTCAGAAATTCAAGTGTGTGTCTTCCATTTTCATCTATCTTGTCTCATGGACTTGTTCTGGGAGGGTTGGAGGTTTGAGATTGCATTTTGCTTCTGCATCTTGTCATTTTCTATTTCAAAAATTTTATTTTGTTTTCTGTGTTGATTCTTGTAAGTTTTTATAGTAAGTAACTATGTCATTAGCATCAAGTCCTCTCTAGAAAAGTTTATTCTTCAGTGATATCTTTTGTGTGTAGGAAGTTCTTGATTGGTGTGTGTCCCGAGATTCTACCTTCCCAGTTAATTAAGAATGTGATATTGCTATCTATTTGGCTCAATTCCCAGTTCTTTGGTGCTGGACTGTGGTGAGGTTATTTCTCCAGAGATTCCCAGCATTGTTACAGAAAGGAGAACAACTGATCACAACAGATATGACATCCTAGCTAAAGTAATACAACCAGCAATAACAATAACATCAAACACAATTTAGAAACTGACAAACTGTGGTAACTATTGATTTTGTACTTTAGGCTGTAGGAGCAGTCTACGGTTGTATAACAGAACAGATTGTAAAATAGGAGTTTGTATGCAAAGTGTTTCCCCTTGGTAGAGTGATTTTACCCTGTAGTGGGGAAATTTAAGAAGGATAGTGGATAAAACAAAGATAAATGAAAAGAAAGTAGAAGCAAGGCCAGAGGACCAAGTATGATCATGCAAGCTTTGGGAAACTAAGGAAGAAGATGGAAGAGAAAAAATGAAGGAGTAAGCAAGGGATTATCTGAACTTGGTCTCTGGATTTGGGAGATAGGATTAGTTTTCTGTGGCTGGAGTTCTCCCAGCTATTTAGAAAAGAAGAAAAAAAGAAAAAAGAAAAAGAGAAAAGAAAAAAAAGTAAGAGAAAAGTAACAGCCCTACTTGCCTTCTTTTATTCCTTGTGTCTTTGTCCCTAAGCACAGCACTCGTTCGCTTAACTGTGTGTTGGCTTGTATTGTTATTGGTGCTTTGGATTTTTCCACACCTCAGGTCCTGCCTGTCCATCCTGTGCACCCTAGTTGGGATCCTACTGTGTTGTTGGTGCTACCTCTAGTCTTGGGCCTTCTACATGCAATTCACCTGGATTGCAGTGGTGGTGATGCAAGGGAAAAGGAGTTTCATTTTGATTTACTTCATTCCGTTTTTTCTTTTGTGTGCTTTTTTGTGTCATAAGAAATTTCTGTCTAATCCGTATCAAAAAGATTTTCTTCTTTACAAGTTTAATAGGATTTTACATCCAAGTCCACCATCCATTTCCAGTTAATCTTATGCCTCCCATGGAGATTCAATCCTGCTAGCATCTTTGCGCTCATGTCTTGTGCTGTCAGGTTAAACATGACCAAGTAGAAACTAGTATTAGAGCATGAGTGGGTGTGAGAGTCAGGGAAATCTTATAAAGCTGGTAGTTGTTTGGTTCTCAGGTCCCACAATAAATGGTATTGTTTAATTCAGGTTTTGATTTTTCATGTGGGATGTGCAGAAAGGTGAGGGGAAAAAACTATTGGAAGATGAGGAGCTCAGGTAATGTTTTGAAGTCATTAAACTTTGGGCAGACAAATGTGTTCCAGAAAGAATAAAGAGTGATTGTAATGCCTATTTATGAATCCAAGTTTTCTTGAATGTTTTAAATATTAGGCTCATAATATTGATTTGCTTGTTTTTTTTTTTTTGAAACTTTTTTCCCATTTCCAGGAAGCACAAAGTCCCTATTTCAAAACAACAAACTCTTCCTTATTGCTGCAAATCTGACTGAAACAGGAAGGATGAATCTTGGGAAAAATTCTCAGCTTGATGTCTTTTTTTCCTAGCTTGTGTTTTTCCCATTACCACTCCCACGTGCTCTGATCCTAAGATAGTCTGAAGTTTCAAAATGTTAACAAAAAATTCTCTGTATGTAGGTTGTTTCGGATTGTTAATTATTGGTGGCAATGGATGAGTGTTCAGCACCTTGGAACTTTTGCAAAAGAAACCTAATAAGGATTCATTTGCTGTAGTTGGAAAAGTATTTAATGAACAGCTGACCTTTCAAATGTTTATAGGAGTTGAATCTCTGAACTGCTGTACAGAAGGTCCAAGTTCTAATTCTGACTCAGACACTGAATCCCTTTGTAGAGAAGCTTTTAAATATCTTCAGCTTTGGTTTTCACATTTTTTAAAAAAAAGGTTAACTTCCTCTATCAATTATTGGTAAGTGTTTGTAAAAGTTTTAAGTGGGTGAAAAGCACTTTCTCAGGGCAGCATCCTATTGTTCCCTGTAATGATATGGTTCGCTATTTGCTTGAAATAAATGGGTTTGTATTATGGAAAGGAAATGATCCTCCAAGATCCTTAATCATGGAATAAGAAAACATGTTTCTTTCACGTAGAGTTTGTGAAAAAAGCTTCAGCTGTTTGGAGGAAAAAATGAAAAAGGAAGCCCAGTTGTCTGGATTAGGTCACTTATAAATATCTTCAAAAATATTTACTTAAATCTTCACTGACTAGCCAATTTTCTGAGCACATTCCGTAAAAACATCTTCTGAATTGCTTTTGGAAATCTAAAGACATATATTTTACGTCCATTGTGTGTCACATGAGGCCTGATATTCATAGTGCTCAGTTGTTTTAAGCCAATCCATGTATCTAAAAGAACTAGGAAGGTGAACTGCCGGAAAAGTAGCTGGGTAACTAAGAAGGACCTCCTTCCTAACTTTACTCCCACCCTTGGAGGATCGTTTCAGCATAGTATTTTTTCCTTTGAGTCAGTTACTTCATTGCTTAAGTGTTTCATTTAGATGAGTTCATGTGTCCCTCCTCTGCTGGCTCAGTCAGCATGGAGGGCTCATTGTAACCAGTTTCACAAAGCTGCCATTGGGGTTTTGGACATTACACAGGGATCAGCGAGCAAGCTAGGGCATTCCCATGTCATCAATGGAAAGTGCCGTTTTGAAATCACCTTAAAAGCATACATCATTTCTCTCGCAGTTTGAGTATGAAGGAAATTCTCAGAGAATCATATGTCGTTGTCATAGACTTATCTGGTTCCCATGAAGGGAAGAAAGAGTCGTGTTGTTATTAGAGACAGGTACAAGAAATCAAGGGGTACAGGTCATCAGACAATCGCACCTGGAAGGTATTTAGAATGGAGACCAAAGGTCACAACTGAGTATTTTGTTTGACCTATATATTGCTAAAATTTCCAACACAGTGCTTACAAAATAAAAAGAAACAAAATCATAGCAAATCCTGAGGCCCAATGTTTTCAGCATTTAAAATTTATATTCTACATAAAGATCTGGAATCTCAGCTTCATTGGAAATCCTGGAAGGTCTGGCATCTCTGGATCTGCATTTCTAAGTGGCTAAGTGGACCAGATCAGAACAACCATGGCTTCTTTGAAAGTTCTGAAGGTGCACATTGCTAGCTTGTCCTCTGGAGATATGATATTATATACTTTGTTACTAAAAGCACCAATGACTACTATGCTGTTTTCTGTTTCAAGGAAAGAAATTATTTTTAGAGAATGAAAAGAAGATTTAAAATGAAACATTTAGATTTTCATTCAGCTGTTTGTAGTCAGAAATTCACAAGGCTATCCATGTATGAAATCATTTACTTATAGTACTTCCTTTGATTCTTCTGAAAGGAAGGTACAGTGAATGTGTGTTTTGTATTATGTAAGCTTAAGAAGCAAGTTAAATATTTTTCAAAGTAGTGTGTCAAGAGATTCAGGGCCTTTTAACTAAAACCTGAAATAGGACCTCTGATTGCAAAATAAGATAATCTCCATGGCAGACTGGTGAGTACCAGGACTATATTTATACCTAGAATAAGGTAAAACTGCAACCAGGTATTACCAATACCTTTGTGCTGAAAAGTATGGGTTAGTTTGTGAAACACTATTTTTATTTTTACTTTATTTTTAAGAGTATATAACAGAATGAAACCAATCAAAACAAACCAGTGTAAGAGATGTAGGACTTCAAAACATTATGAAATCAACAGCAGTTACCACAATGGCTTTTGATGTCTTCAGAATAGCTGCAGATAACTTCAGACATAGTAAAAATCAAACAAAACAGAATAGAATAGAAATGATAAAAACAAAATAATGAATGTGATAAAGGATTCCATAAAAAGCCAATAGTAAATCCAAAATTGCTACCATTATTGCTATCCTTGTAATAGCTTCTCCTGTCATGGGATTTAACATAATCAAACAAAACAAGAAAGAATAAAACCCAACCCAACAAAATGATGGAAATGGTATAGGACCTCAAAACAAGACCATAGCAAATCAGCAATGGCTACAAACCTCAGAAGGAGATTCCCCCCAGATGACACACTGCATAGTGATATCCTCTGAACCTATGATCAGACCACTGGCCCTAGACCTGCAATCTTAGTGAAACACCAAAGCACCATAGGCATTCAACTGCATTTCACCTTGATGGCTCTCATCACAGTCTGTGTTTCTCCAGATAAGCCAGTTGCTTATGTGGGAATGGGGTGAAGAGTTGGTACTTCTTGTGGGATCTGGCTGTTCCCAGTCTGGCATTGGTCCATGCATAGAGCTGGTTCCCAGACTGGGCTTGTTTGCTGGTGTGGCCATCATTCTCTCTCCCCCCAGTCTGTGAATGGCACTGACTCATGGGGAGAGGCTGAGATTTAGCTGTTCCCAGTCTGCTGGAGGCCCGCACATGGCACTGGTTCCCAGAATGGGCTTGTTTGCTGCTGCGGCCCTTGTTCTCTCTAACCCTGGTCCATGAATGGCGTTGACTCTATGAAACACTTTTTATTCTCAGATATCTTCAATTTACATCTCTCCATTTACCCACTAAGTAGCAGTTTGTAACGGACATACGGAGCTTCTTAGACTAAGTTTTCTAGCATTCCTGTTCCTTCCCTTTAGCATCCAGACTTCCTTTTGAGGTGTTACCTCCCTGTGGTCCTAGGGAACTGGGAGGTGGTGGTGAATCAAGCCTCTGTGTACTGCTGCTAGAATAGCTCTGGGTTTTCACTACTGATTGCTGGATGTGGGGCAAGAAATGAGCAAGTGTCCCTAAACTTGGAAAGCTAGACTTTCTTGGCTAGTTGAATCTTGAGAAGAGTGATCGAATATAAAAAAATAACACAAAGTAGTATGAAACTCATGAATTCCAGGGGTATTACCTTGATGGCCAGGGAATTCCTAGCCTTTTTCTTACCCTGTTTCCAAGTCAGGTTCTCCATCAATTTCCAGAGATTTCCCAATATTGTTTTTCTGTCTCTGGCTCTCTTTGTGGTAGGGTGATTTTCTGTTGCATACAATTAAGGCGCTCCAGCCAGGCATGGTGGCACACGCCTTTAATCTCAGCACTTGGGAGACTGAGGCAGGAGGATCATTGTGAGTTCAAGACCAGCCTGGGCTACAAAGTGAATTCAAGGCCAGCCTGAACTGCACAGTGAGACCCTGTCTCAAAAAATAGGGCTGGGGATTTAGCTCAGTGGCGTAAGCACCTGTCTGGCAGACGGGAGGTTGTAAGTTCGATCCCTGGTACAAAACAGAACAAAAAACTCTAACTGACATATCCAAGCCCTGATGATTCTCTCTGCCTCACTAGCTATCCCCTGATCTACTCCCTATCTTGTTTTCTATAATAGAGTTCTCAGCAATCAAAGAATATATTTCTGTTAAACATATTTAGACAGAATATTTAAATATATACTGTTTAAATCTGTTAAAATATTTATAAGTCAAGTCAAATCAGGCCTTCACTTCTCTGCTCAATTACCTTTGATTAACTCTGAGAAAACACCCAAAACTTTACAATGCTTAGGAAGACTTCCCTAGACCCGGCCCTTTATTTCTTTTGTGACTTCATTTCCTGCCACCCTGTCCTTCCTTGCTATATAGATCACCTTGCTACTTCTCTAGTGCCAGGCATGCACTGCACCTCTGTTTTTTCCCCTGTTTCAATTGCTTTCTTTAGAAGACAGTTGTTTGTGTTCACTCCCTCACCTTTACCTTAATTCACCCTTGTTTAATATCAACTACACAGTAAAAACTTCTTTAAACCCCTATTTAAAATGTCAAGACATTCTTAACATAGGCATTTCATACTCATTCCCCAGTTAACTTTAAATTTTATAGAGCTTTATCACCATGTAGAATATTGTACTATTTTCTTATTCATTTTTGTCGTTTGCAGCGCTGGGGATCAAACCCAGTGCCTTACACATGCTAGGGAAGCACTCTACCACTGAGTTATACCCCTAACCCTATCTTATTGATTTTAAAGATTGCCTGTCTATGTCCACTGCTATTTAACTTTCAAAAGGGCATGCAGTGTTTGTTACTGTATCTTTAGCATATACAATAGTATTTGACTTGTTAATTTGTTGAACAAAATTATGCATTCTTTGAGGGAGCAATTTCATTTTCCTTGTTTTTTTTTATTAAATCTAATATAGTGCATGGCACAAAATAGGCACATAATGACTTTTGGTTTTGTTGTTGTCGCTAGCTGCTATGGTTGTTAGAGGAGAGACTCTTCAGGATCTAATCCTTTCGTAGTTTCATTCATTAAATGGTTTGAAGTAATCATAGGGACTGACTCCACCCAGCACTGAGTTTCCATTTGGATGGGGACAAAAAGCCATCTGATCAGAACAGAACTTGCTTAAAGAAAGTCTCAGATTAGTTTCAGTGAGTTTACACAGTCAGTGTTTTGGAGCTGCGGCTCCGAAGTTGAATCAAGCCAAGAAATACAATTGATCATTCTAGTCTGCAAATTTCATTTGCAAGTTCAATTGAAATGTAAATGGAATGGGATCATGCCATTAATTTTCTCACAGGCGAAGATTTCCAGGATAGGAAAATGTGTGTGCTTGCGTGGCCCATGAAAGATGGGCCATCAATGCCATGTTCCCAGGGACACTCCTTGGAGGAAAGCAAAGGCTGTCAAAGGGATTATTACTGAACAAGATGTTTCAGTCCATTCCTCCATTCTCTCCACTACTCCCCCATCAATTAGGCCGAATTGTGTGGTATTGTGATGGAAAGACAAATATAATTTCAATCTAAATTTAGTCCATTCTTTTAATATTTCTTTTCTTCCTTCAACAACTCCGCAATCTGATTTTCTATTCCCATCCCCAAATTCTGTCTTTTAGGCTGGCATGATTTCAAGTGGTATTATTCATAATTTCTAATTATTTAAACTATTTCTGTAATTAATGAGAAAGACTGTGATTATAGAATGCTGTTGAATAACGAGGCTTTTAGAAAATCTTATTGGTCAGTTTCAATTTGGTTAGGAAAAAATTACAAAGACAAAAATATGTTTTGAGAAACTATCCCTTTTGACTTCAAACTTGTAGTTTATTAGAAGTAGCAGAAAAGTTCTGCTGTAGACTTTAGAGAACACTACTCAAGATAAACTCCTACATAACATGTGCAGAGCTTTCCTTCTTGAGTTTCAGCAATTTTAAAATGTTGAAATATTTTCATTTTCCATTATAATTGAATTCTGGAACCAAGAATTTCTTCCTCGGAGTATGAATTCCTAAACTCTAGGAGTGTAGTCCATATTTGTTCTGAATCTTTTTTTTTCTTCTTCTCAATAAAAATAACAAGTAGTACCAGTGATATTTAAGTTAGGTATATGCCAGTTAAGGTAAAGTCCAACTTGTTTGATACCTGCTATTTAAACCCAAACCACACAGCACCTAGTTCTACTGAATTTTTGTATCTGAAGGAACAAGTAATGAACTCCCTTAGCTGGGGTAGTGCATTGACTGAAATTTCATGTCCACCTATCAGTTGAAGGGACGATAACTATCCAAGAACTCTAAGCAGTTCACTGGTTTTGTTGTTACTTTTAGTCAAGTGTTCCTATAGAAGGTAGTATTTGTTATGTAGGTTTTTAATGAATATTGAGATGGCAGCATTGTTCCCATTTTTATTTTACATCAGCTTCAATAAGTCTTTTTGTACTTATGAGGTCAAATAAAATAACTCTCCAGCTTGGGCAGTGTAATCATTTTCATTATCCATCAGATAATATGCATTTGTGAACAGTGCAGCAATTGTAAACCTTAGATAATAGGTATGATTTATATTAATTTTGCTATCTACAGAGCCTAACACAGCACTCATGATGTAGTACGTGTTCTATACATGCTTAATGTGAATTAATTGAACTAATAAGGTGATTTTTACTGTTTCTAGGTTTTTGACCTTTTGGAAAGGCATCAATGATCTTTTTTTGTTTGTTTTTCTAAGTGATCTCTTTGGTATCATCCATTCTCATTCCTATGCTATTTAGATGGTCTTAGAGTACATATGTTAGATTTTAATTATATTTCCTTGAATTTGATCAGCTCCTATGAGAAATTCTCATATCTGTCTGTGAAGTCCACAAGCATCGAAGCCTAGAGGTGAAGTTATTTTCCTATTGTTATTTATTCTGACACCTAAGTTTTTTCTCTATTTTTAGTAACCGTGTGGTAGCCCTAATGAGCACATTGCTTATTTATAATAAAAAAATTTCTTTCCTAAAGACTTGGTGATTGATAGGGCTTAAAATAATGATGGCAAGCTCAGAAATAAAGCACCTGGTATCTTTACATTGTTAGCATGAGTTCTGAGTTTTATTTTAGATGGCTATTTTCCAAGTTGAAGTTCATCATGATGGGAAAGTCAACTCTTCTCTTCTCAGCGATAGAAGGTCTGAAGTCATATTTAGTTGCTTCTTTCTACAATCAATTCTTGCAGTTGGTTCTTTCAGTAATATAGTCAATATTTATCTAATGGGTTTAATTTTTGAGAGCTGTAGATTTGGAAAATAACTGTTTACTCACCAAAATGTGATCATCTTGATAATTAAGGCTGTCCTATGTTTCTTCAGACCAAATCTTTTATAAATTTTGTGATAGAGATGCAGTTTGTTAATGCCCCCAGTAACTTTTATTAATGGCAGTTAAGTTACATCTTAGTCTTTTTTTTTTTTTTTGGTACTGGGGATGAAACTCACAACTTTGTGCCTGCCATGCAGGCACTTAAGCCACTGAGCTAAACCCCTGGCCCTATTTTTTGAGACAGGGTCTCACTATGCAGTTCAGGCTGGCCTTAAACTCGCTTTATAGCCCAGGCTGGTCTCGAACTCACAACGATCCTCCTGCCTCAGCCTCCTGAGTGCTGGGATTAAAAGCATGCACCACCATGCCCAGTTCAGTCTTATTTTCTAAATTATTTAATCCTACATCTTTAACTATCTTTTATTGTTCACTTACAGAACTTTCTGATATAATGTATTTTGATACATGCACCTAAGTATATAGTCAGCTCAGATTTAACTATAATTTATTATAACCTTTAGTATTTTTAATCTAATTATGTAAACTCCTTAAAGGTATATGTTTTGTTCCATGTTGTTCTTCTTTGTATGTTTATCGTATAAGAGTGGCTGGTTATTCTTAAGAAGAGCTTCATACAGGATTATTTACTTAATAACCAAAGTGTAGTAGTTCATATCTGTATTTTTTAAATAGTGAAAAGAAATATTTAAACATTGATTTCATATAAATGTGAGGTAATTTAATAAGAATAGTGCAAAACAATGTAAATTGTTTTACAGAACTGAAGGTCACATCAGCTACTAATGTGTAATAATGTGTACTGATGATAACAGTAAACTTATCTTAATATAATTTCATTTTGTGTCCTGTTACCTTGTTTATCCTGTCCTTTGATGTCTGAATAGAGTATCAATTAATTTTAATGACTAGTCTTACTAAAAGATAGTCTTGGCTATCTTTTCTCCTTCTTGATTATATTTTTAAAGATTATCCCTATTGTTAGAACCAAGTGTTACTGCTTCGTAGGTACAAAGATAATTTTAACTTGAAACAATTGTTTATTTTTATCACTAGTACCCATGTTTTACCAGGTCAAGCTCTGATTCCATGCAGATTATTCTGAACCACTTATTTAACTCAGAGGGATGTACGGCCTTTAAGAGCAAATCAGTCAGGAGGTATATTCTTCAAAATTGACAACAGGTTTTTACTTAACATTTTAAATGCTGTCTAAAGTGCCCTTACATTTAAAAAGTGAACTTTAGAGCTACTAACCCACTGATTATGAACTCCACAAATGTCTTATTTCATGGTGGGTATGAATAATTGTAACTTCTTATTTATAGTGACCTCACTGATTTTTTGCAGTGACAGGCAGGCATCTAAAGGTTAGCTTTTCAAAGTTCAAAGCTAACTTAGACAGTGACATATTGGAACAGATGTATGAATAGATTCTTTGTCAAATGTAGGGTATGGTGTGAGGGCTTCTAGGCTGCCTGCTTTGAACCCTTGTTCTACCATTTGCAGGCTCTGAAAATGCAAACGGTTTCAATATTTTTGTGTTTGTTGCATTTTTCTCAAAAAGTGAACAGTAATAGTACTTCCTGCATAAGATCATTGTGAACTTGAAAATATTCAGCTTAAAGTGCTCAGATAGTACTCAGTAAAAGTCAGATATTTTTCTTCCCTTCTTATACTGCTACATCTTTTCTTTGCCATCTGCTTGCCATTGCCAGGAATTACCTGGCCCACAAGACTATTTTAGAGTCTGTTCCCAAGGACATTCCCTCTCTTCCCCTTCATCTCTTTCCTCCTTTCCAAATTGGCAGTAGTGTAGCATGCAATCTTCCTAATTTGATGTCTCTTTTACTTTCAGACTTTTGAATTACTTACTAAGAGAGAGAAGAGTGTAACAGTCAAGGGAAGGCGATGAAGCTCAAATTTTAGAGTTCTTACAGTTACAGTCTCTGGGATGATATTTGCTCTGATTCTGATTCTGCAAGTGATGTTCTCTGTTCATTCAAAAGGTGTTGGTTGATCCTTTTTTCCACGAAGACCAGAAGGCTGAGAGCAGAAAGTGATGAACCTGTTTCGTGGGGATGATTGTTAGAGATTTTTTCTTCATTTGGGAAAGTTTTCTTTGGGAATTCCTTTGAAAATTCAGCACAAGATCTGTTATACTATTAATTTCTCAAATTCAAACATTGTTTTTGTTTGCTTACTATAAGATTTCTAATTTTACAAAATGCAAAAACAACAAGCAAAACATCACTGCAAATTTTGAAGAGAACCTATTGAAAAACGAGCCTATAACGTTCAGGGCATGGTGATGCATGCCTGTAATCCTAGCTATTTGGAAGGCTGAAGCAGGAGAATCGCAAGTTTGAGGCCAGCTTGGCTAACTTAGTGAGAGTGTCTCAAAATAAAATTTTTAAAAGGCCAGGGTATGGCTTAGTTGTAGAGCACTTGCCTAGCAGGTGTGAAAAATGGGAAGAAAAATAGCCTATGAAATTTATTTATTGTAAGGACATTGTTGAAGGTGTTTTTCATCCATTTGTTGTCTTTTTTGAAGGTTTTTAGAAAAAAAATCCTGTCTTGATTTATTTTCCATTAATTATTGAATTTTCACATCATTGTTCTGTTTTATCTTTGGCCTGTAATTGATGAAGCTCCTTTTTTTTTGCATTTCAACACTGTAGCTTGCTTTTCCTCTCTTTTTGCATTTACATTTTGATTTAATGACTTTGCATCTTTAAATATCTTTGTAAACTACCTTATAAATTTCCTGAAACCATTGTCATCTGTGAAAGCTTTTTATTTGTGAGTATTCAAGCTATGGCAGCCTAAAACCCTGTATTTCCTCACGATAATGGCAGTAAGAAAAATACTTTGCGAATAGCCAATGTTCACTTCCACAACAGTGCTGTGTGAAGGGTATATTCCTTTTATAAGTGAGAGAACTAATAAAAGGGCTAAGGCCATTACAATGAATAAATTAGGAAATCAGAGTTTAAACTCAATTGAATCTGAAACCTGGACTCCAACCTCTAGATAGTTGAAAACAGTGATAAGGTGGATTGGTCCTCCATGCTTTGAAGGCACTCTGACTTAATATCTTTATAATTAGGGGCATAAATATGTTTGCTACCCCAACCTTCATTAGCAGTGGTATTTGAACAGTTCAATGACCTTAGCCTTTTGCTTGGAATAATTTAGCATTATTTTCAAATGTCAAATTACAGACCAAGGAGGGCACAATAGACACTTTTATTTGCAATGATCTCCAAGATAATTTTTCCTTAGTTGATTTAAGATTTTTAGAGGGTTTGGGAGTGTAGCTTAGTGGTAGAGCACGTATCCAGCACGCCTGAAGCTCTAGATAGGCATTGAAAATGTTAAAACAAGGCAGAAGAGAGCTTTAGCTACATTATCACAAATTATGATTTTTATGAAATGATACAATTAAATAATTGCTAGTATAAAGACACATATGATTATAACCAACTTTTGTCATTCTTGTTGATGTTCATCTTAAAAATGGATTGTTCCAGGTGGTGGTGCATGCTTGTAATCCCAGCAGTCTGAAAGACTGAGGCAGGAGGATTGCAAGTTCAAACCCAACCTGGGCAACTTAGCGAGACTCTGTCACAAAATAAAAAATAAAATCAGGGTCAGTGTGTAACTCCATGTGAAGACCCTGAGCTCAATCCCCAGCACTGCAGAGGGAAAAAAAAAGGAAATTGTAAAATTGTTTGAGAACCAGCTGATATCCTTGAGAATTGACACTTGCTATGCCAAAAAATGGAGTAATTTATTCTAAACACACCTTCTGGTTGTACTGATGAACTGTAAAGCAGAAGAAAGGACAGCTTGTTTCCTTCTGACCTTGATTGAGAAGTCCAAAGATCTAAGTTTTCTTTAACATAGAGCATGCTTTATAGTCTTCCTATGAACTATTAAATGGCAAGAGGAAGGCTGCCCCTCTCTCTCTCTCTCTCTCTCTCTCTCTCTCTCTCTCTCTCTCTCTCTCTCTCTCTCGTGCTGTGTGTGTGTGTGTGTGTGTGTGTGTGTGTGTGTGTGAGAGTGTGTCTTTGTTCCCAGGTCCTTTAAAACATTTTTTTTCTAACAGTTTTGGAAAGCGTGTTCCTCCCAGGCATTTAAAAGCTTTTTTGGCATGTAATGCTGCCAGTGTTAACATTGGCAATTGGTACAATTTACAATTGTGCATTAAGTAGAAGAAATCTAATTTTTATATCACTTGGTTAAAGTTGATTTGTGATAACTTTGTTGGTAATGATAGCTTTGTGTTATGAATTATTGCATGTATAGTCCATACAGTTGAACTATATGAAAGTAGGCAGTTCCATGTTAATTTGAGAAGTATTCATGAGTCCAACAAATTAATTTTTGTTGTGTCTTTGTTAGCTTTGAAAAAGGCAATGATGAGCTTTTTTGTCCTTGAGTTAGGTAATTTCCTGTCTGGGACAGAGACACTGAGCAATTAAAATACATTATTTTAAGTACTTTTTGGAAAGTCAAATTAACTTCTGACGTATCTGAGTAATTTCTCAGTCATGAAATTTTTAGGGACATCCTGGTTCTTTCGCATGATCAGAACATTGTAGAATATGTGAGCATTTAGCAATCAGTCCAAATGTTTTGGGTTTCTTGAGGAATCTAAATTCGTCTGCCTTGTCCCTTTGTGAATGGGGTTTTTGCTTTTCGTTGTACTGTATTTGACTTTGGTCTTGACTAGTGTTTCCTTGGCTCCAGCCTCTGCACAGTTGTTTTGCTTAGACCACTCAACTTCAGTGAGTCTGACTTTTTTCTTTGCTTCTTTAGTTCTCTGGAGACTTTTTGGCTTCTGGCTTAGTTTTTATTGTTGTTCTAGGTTCCATGCCTTTACCAAATTAGATTTCCTCCCAAATTAATCTTGCTTTTTAAAATAGATGGTGAAAGTCATACTGTCCCCCAGCCTTTTGCAACTTCAGCTGAAGTTTACATGAGAGAAGGAAACTTTACTGGAAAAGACTGGAGTGGTTGTTCTCATAGGTCTCTTGCGAGTTGCACATAGGTAGTTCCCTTCTGGAAGCATAGGACAGAAATGAATTCATTATGTCTGTTGGTGCCTTTGGCCATTAGAATTTAAGTTCCTTGCAAAATCTCAGTTTAAATCCAGTACTTTAAATGTGTGCCAGATAGAGGTGCAGAAATGATACTCACTGTCCATATCATACCAGGTAATGTGTAGGGCCCCTTTAGACAGAATATCTCATTAAGTAAAGGAATTGACTTGAAAACTTGTGAAAATAGAGCACTGATAGAGCTCCAGTAAACTTTTGCCATGTTTAGGTGTGGATTTAGTTTGCCCCCCAAGAGTCCATTGTGATGGCACTGAATGACACTGTTGGCAGGTGGTGTAGCCTTTAGGAGCAGGGCCTTGTGGGAGGTCCTTAGCACAGGGCACTGTGAGGTGCTTCTTGAATGACCCCTTCGGTAGTTCTCCTGAGAGAGCTGTTATGAAAAGAGCTAACCTGGCCCCACCCATCCGCTTTCTCTCTGCTCCTATTCCAGATGTGATCACTTGCTGCTGCTTACACTCTTACCATGCTGTGCTGCCATCACCTGCCCTCTGGAAGCCAACCAAATGGGGCCCTCAGCTGATCCTGGACTTTGAATCTCCAAATAGTGAGTCAAAGAAACCTTTCTCTTTGTCAAGAGAAAGCTATTTTGTTGTAGTAATGCCAGGCTGACTAACATAATCTTTTGTTATCATTGATTTACCTTAAAGGTTTATAGGAGACCGAAGCTGAGTCAAGTGTGTTGGTTTATCTGAAATAAAATTCATGGACCTTGAGACACTTCAGCTAGCTGTTAGTAGGAGCTGTGTTCATTTTATACTCCTGCCTCTCCTTGGCACATAGAATGTCTGGTTTATTGTGGGTGTATGGTAAATATTTTTTGATAAAATTACAGTGTACTCTAGATATGCAGATATACTACTCATATTCATTTTAAGCTCCTCCAACATAGTTTTAGATACATTCACTTAACATTTGAAGTGATAATAAATTGGATATAAGTCTGTTTATAATCTCAGTGAATCCCCAAACCTTCATAAAGTGGCTAAAAATGCAGAGACAACTAGGCTTGGGTGGATTTTTTGTGTGAATATGGTGGGTGAGAAAGGCAGTCATCAACAGGGGCATGTGTTTTTCACTGACATCTGTTGCAGGAAGGGGGATGTCCTGGTTCCTGGGCCTCTGGCTAATGCTGCACTAGAGGAGATGGAGCAGGCTTAAAATAGGACGGGCTGTCTCCATCATGAGCTGCCATGAATTGCTGCTTTTATTGGGGAGAAATTGCTCAGTAATAGGAGGACTTTGATACAAAAATGACCATTGCAGCACAGGAATGTATGAAATAAAGAGCTTGGTACCATTTCTAGATCCATTTGAAGACAATTATGCTGAAAATGAGATCAGAAATGTTTTTTTCATTATATGTACCAAGAACAATGTGACTTTGGTGACAGAAACTCTATGAAGTCATTTGCAAAATGTAACAAGGCTTTGACAAGCAGAAAAAATACAATTGCCAGTACTATGAAGCTGTTTCTAAACAGTATTAACTAGAATAGCATTGTCTCAATTACCTATGATAAAAATCCAGGGTAGTAAAATGTCCTTTAAAATTAGTTATGCTTTGTTGAAATCAGTATGCCAATCTTGTGACATTACATACATTGCTATTAGTGTTTTTATGAATAAATGCACCAAGTAAGAAAATTCACATATATTTAAAAAATGAAAGAAAGGAAAAGAATATGAGGGCAATGTTAATGGAATGGAGGAATGAAGTGAAGTTATAGAATGTAGAAACAGAATATATTGATGAGACACTAAGCTCTTAGGAAAAGAAATCTTGGGGAGATCTGGTTCTCTCCAAGATGTAGAACTGAAGGTTTAAGGATGTCCTTCATAGGAATCAAGAATTCGAGAATCTCCAGCTGATGTCTGGGTCACATTAGTCACCATCCTGAGTTATTTCCTATCTTAGTTACTTTTCTTTTGTTGCTGAGACAGAATACCTGACACCCAAAATTAGGGAAGAAAGGTTTATTTCTTACAGTTCTTGGAAGTTTCAGTCCATACTCAGCTGGCTGCAAGGCAGGGTGGTGTGGTGGGGCCGCCATTCATGGTGGCCACCAAGCAGTAAGGTGTGAACCCTGCAAGAGACAGAGACACGTCTTCCTCCTGCCCTTATATTATATGTTGGCTCCACCCCTGGGTGGGTGCAGCACTCACATCACCAATCCCAGTGCCAGACAGCAAACCAATCACAAACCCTAGACTCAGCTGCGTCCATGATTACATGAGGCTTTAGTGGGGGCCATCTGATCAACCACACTATAACATTTCCCAAGATTGTGCTAACTTCTCCTTGATGCTCCAATCGAGCCACCAACATACTTCCAATTACTTAAGCTAAAACCTAGGAGTGTGTGTGTATGTGTGTGTGTGTGTGTGTGTGTGTGTGTTTAACAGGGTCTCACTAAGTATTGCAAGTTCTAGCCTTGAACTTGACTCAAACTCATGGTGTTCCTCCTGCTTCAGTCTTGCAAGTGCTGGGGTTACCAGCATGTGCTACCACAGCCAGTTTAGGAATCATTCTTGATTCTGCATTTTCCCTTACTTCCCATAACCGACTCATCAGACATTCTGTAGTTCTATTTCCAAAATAAACTTTGAAAGTATTTATTTGTCCCCTTCTCACTTCCACTCCTAATCCCAAGACACCATCATTTCCTTCCTGGACAACAGCAAGAGAATTCTAATCACCATTCTAATCACTTTTTTAAAAACTCTTGATTTGCCATGTTCCTTATTTCAAAGTGATATTTTAAAGAAGTCAGCAAAACAAACTATCTTGTTTAAAATCCTCCATTGGTTTTTCATAACTCTGATTGTAGAATGTGAACCCTTGCAGTGCTGGGAGTTATCTGACCCCCTGTCATAGCACCCACTCTCAGTAGCCTCTAGCCGTGGTACTGGCTTTTTGTCCCCAGGGTGGCCATGATTTTTTCCTGCCTTATAGCTTTAGTTCGTGCTATTTCTTGGACATATTTATCTTTCTCCTTCTTTTTCCACCCCTATTTTCTCATCTTATCATATGACATCAAATATCCCTCTTTGTGAGCCACAAGTTACTGCATCTGGTAGGAAGTGAAACAGCACTCAAATAAGTTGTAGATCATTACAAGTGGCATGAAGGAAATAAAGATGTGACAAACAGTGACAAGTTTGGAAAGTCCAAACAGCATGGGATAGGTACTGGTGAGTGACTTCTTTGTCTGTGAATGGCAATGGTAGGAGTGCATGTAGGAGAAAGAGGTTTCATCATCAAACAGGAAGCCAGCAACCAATTCGGGAGTTAGGGTGGCTCATAATATCTTGACTCATGAGGGGTTAGGAATTCCACCATAGCTACCTCAATCCCTTTTGAGTCAGCTCTGCCAGTGACCTAAGAATCTTCCACTAGTTCACATCTCTTATGGGTTCCACCAACTCCTATATTGCAACATTAGGGATCAAGCTTCCAAACAGGAAAATTTGGGGAATATTCTCAAACCATATTCAGTCTATAGCAGGTGTCTCTTTGTGTCTTTGGGAGCCATTGACCTATTACCTCTCTCTCTCACTCATAATGGTTTTGAGAAATTCACAAACCTTGCTACCTTGTATTTCATGTAGCTCTTTCCTTCTTGTCACAATTAATGAAGCTCCTACAACTTCGGGTTCATAGAGTTCTTTCTTGCTCTTCATACCAAACCAACCTCCTACAATTTGATTCATGCAAATAGGCCGCTGGTCAGGTGTTTGTGGAGATCTCCCTGATTTTCTTAGGGCCCCAGGCATGACTGAGTCCCAGTAGAGGTAGAGATTGAGATGAAGCTGCATTCTTGATGGATTTATCATTAAATTTTATACCCATTGTTCATTCTTTACCTCCAAAGTAAAGTAACTTCTTAAAAGATGTGACACATATCTCACAAACTTTTGAGAAGAAGCATTGAGATTGCAATGCTCTTCTGGAAATTAATTTTAATAAAAAAGGTTTAGAGGGACTCTTTGTCAGGGGTAAGTAACATGTTCTTGTGAATCTACTACTGTGATACAGTTTTGCTTTTATGTTTGTAGTATTTTACTTTTGATGGTACTCTAAACAAAATATTCATCTGAGCATATTTTGGATCATCTGAAAAACTGTAACAGGACCATACACCATCTAGTATCTTCACATACATTTATGTTCATGATTAACCAACACTAAGTGAAGGCTAAATGATGTTAGTTCCCTCACTGTAGAAATGGAGGTTTTGCAGTAATTGGAACAAAGTTGTGCTCCTCAACCTTTGTTTCCAAGTATGTATGCCTACATTACTCTTTGTGGTCAGCTGTTACAGGGCCTTGATTATCATGCTAAGACTAAAGAGGCTTAGGGTTTCAGTGGGAGCCCACAGAGACCCCTGGGAAAGCACAGTGGGGAAGTTAGCACACCAAACTCTACCTTTGTCCCTCTCATCTTTAACAAAGCAGCTTCCTTTTTCTTTTTTGAACATCAGTCTCCTGTCTAATAAGCTTGTTGACTAAAGGGAATTGCAAAACTAGTTTAAAACACACTGGCCTGCACCATTCAGTTCCAGGTAAGAATTTCAAATATCATAAGAATTTGTAATGAAAACAGTTGGCTAAGATTTGATGATAGCTTTACTTCCAGAAACAAAACATGGGAAACTGGCACCAATTCAGAACCATAAGCACAAGTAAATTTGCCTTTAAAGCAAAATACATTTCATTTATAGCACTCTCATATCACAGTAAGATACTGCATGCCTGTCAAGTTGCAGAGAATGGTGTAGAATATGTCAGGTACCACAGTGCATTGGAGGCAGAGCCAATGCTAGAACCATAGGTTCTTACTAGGTTTTACTCTAGCAATCTTTCCATTATTCTGCCGTTTTCTTACGGTACTTTTTTTTTTTTTCAAAATTACCTTATTGAAAGAGACTTACAATTTCTGGAGAACAGATATTTTTTTCAGACTGTTTTTAGGAGTCTATGACAAAAGCAGAAAGTGTCTTTGAACTAGTATACACATATTTGAAAATCTTTTAATATTATTTTTTCTTCTCTCTGGTTACAGTACATTCCTTCCTGTTTTAGTCCTTTTTCTTCAGCAAGTGCCTTGGTAAGCCTAAAGTAAGGGTTTCAAGAGATACTCTGTTCCTGGGATGTAATTCCAGTTTGCTGTCTTGATACTTTTGAAACTCCAATCTGAGCTATATCAATATACTTATTGGCATGTAGATTCCTTTGTTTCTGTTCTTTTGGTACATTATCTTTGGTCTACATGGCTAGAGGATTTACAATAAAGTCTAGTGGGTGTGCTTCAAATGCTCATAAAGCTCATATTCTGTGTATTTATTACAACTGTGGGATTTTATTTTATTTTTTTGCATTTGCAAATCTCTGTTAATCAGGCTGGCCATAAAAGTTCCTACAGTTTTTCTTTTTTTCTTTTCACACAGGAAGATTCCAGAAGTTCTTCCTTTTTGTGTCTATACTTTTGCAAATTTGAGACAGTTCTTTCTTTATTGGTGACTGTCAACATTCTCTTAATTACTTTACTTCAAATTGCCTCCCTGTCTGGCTCCCTCCCTTCCTTCAAGACACATTCATTGACCCTGCTTTGTGTCCGTGTTTGATTATGTATGGCCAGATGCTAAAGATTAGGTTAAGTAGCTTCCCAGGTCATCTTTTATTTGTGTTACTGAATGAAGCTTTTACTGTGTTACATGTGTTATGTGTGGAAGAAATGGCACAGGTTTTGAACACACTGTTAAATTTACTTTTTCTCTCTCTTCTCTTTCTTCACTTACCTAACTGAGTTTATGTCTATTCAAGAGTACTCTGCTACTCTTGCTGGCTGAATCTGGTTTCAAACATCGCCCGTGGTTGCTGACATCATTGCAATTAAATTTATTGTTTGGCGTCCTCCTGTGAATGAGTTGGTAACTCAGAACCTCATTTTATTTTCCAAAACGCTGTTGCTCTGAATTGTTACAGTCCATCTGACTGCTTCCCAACTTGTAGAAAGTTAGCAGTCGCACCCTCAGAACCAAATACAGACTTACTGGGTTTGTTTCTCTCATGTATGTAGGTCACGGACAAAAATAAACAACTTGGTGCTTTCTTTCTTGATGTGGAAAGTGGGTTACTGTGGTTCCATAGAGAATATCTTCTCATTTTTCTGTTGTGAGGATGCTGCTAGATGGTGGTCGGTCCAGCATATGTAGCTAGACAGTGGCTAGTTGTCACAGTTTTGGCATTCACTTATTTTCTGAGTACTGCACAGCTAAATGAAATGCGTGACAATCATACTTGAAGCTTTATTTTGCTTTAGTGTATACAGATCTAAGGAGTGTTAAGAGATTAAATGTAAAGCTGATCCTACTGTCCTGTGGTAACAGGTAGGTGTATAGGCTTCCAAATATATTTACACATACATGCCCATTTAGAGAATCGTAAAAATATCGACACATTGTACCTATCACTCTGCAATTTTCTTTTGCTACTTAAGATGAGGTAGTCTTCCCAGGCAAATAGACACATATCTTACTCTTTTTAATAGCCCCATAATATTCTACAGTCTGTGTGCATCATAATTTGTCTGTTACCCTATTGATGGACATTAAGATTATTTATGATTTTTCACCACCAAAGTGTTTCATTGCATGCTAATGTTGTAGCATGCATGTATCTTTTCATTGTAGTGCTTTTATTGCTTTAGGTTAGACACCCCAAAGGGTAACTGTTAAGTCAAATTGTATGTGTGTTTTTTTTATTATAACAGATATTGCCCCAAACTTTGCAACCATGATTATCTTGTTTCCATCAGCAGCATTGTAACAATGTTTATTTTTCTACATTCTTGTGAACACTGAATACTTTTATAGAAGTGGATATTTTTGTAGACTAAACTGATGGTTAAAAACAAGTATTACGTTTTTATTTCTGTTTTCTGTTGTCCACTGATAAGGTCAATACCTTCTTTTGGTTAGTTGGTTTGTTAACTTTTATGGTCATTTGGATTTCCTCTCTTATTCATATCCTGTTTATAGCCTTTGCTTAGGCTTATTTCGAATTGTTTGTTTTCTTTTTCAAAATTTGTAATGGTTTATATTTTAGAACTAGTAATCTATATGTGTATTTTTAAATAAGCTTCTAGTGTTAGAACAATTTAAATTTGTAGACCATTGTGAAATAGCACAGTGAGTTCCTACTATTATTAAAGTCTTAAATTAGAAGAATACATTTGTCATAATTAATGAACTAACATGCTATATTATTAACTAAAGCCTATATTATACTGAGATATTCCCAGAGTTTTTTTTTTTTTAACATCTTTTCTCGGCTTCATGATACCCTACAGGAGACCACATTACATTTTATGGTCCTCTGTGCTGTGACAGTGTCTCAGACTTTCCTTGCTTTTGATGATCTTGACAATTTTGAGAAACACTTATCAGATACTTTATAGAATGGAATTTTCTGATTTTTTTCCTTCATTATTAGCCTGGAGTTATGGGTATTTGGGAGAAAGATCACAGAGGTAATGTGCCAATTGTGTCATGTCAAAAGTATATTCCATCCACACATTTTATTACTGTTGGTGATGATCTTAGTCACTCTGCTGAGTTTGTGTTTATGTTTCTCACTTTTGTCTTTGGAAGGAAGTTACAACATGTAGCCTAAACAGTGGAGAGTAATGTTCAACTTCTTTTGAAGGTGCAATATTTATTTAAATAATTTGTAATTCTTCTGTCAAGGAGATAATTTTCTTCTTCCTTATTTATGTAGTTTTTCAATCACTTATTTATGTCAATGTGGATTCATGGATGTTAATTTTATGTTTTGGTTTATTATATGATGCTATTTTAATTTGTTTTGTTGCCCGGATGTTCCCATTTGTCAAATAATGACACGTTTAGTTAGCTCTTGTGCTTTTCTGTCATAAACCCCATCACTGTGCTCTTTTGTGCTTTCTTTTAAAAAAGCATTTCTTCGATTTCTGGGATTACAATATGCTCCAGGCTCATCTTGTATCTTTCTTGCCCCAGTTGTAGAATCAGACATTTCTCTAAGGAGCCCTGGTTCTTTTTATTGGAAAATATATTAGAAAAAAATCTGACCACACTATTGGTATGCTTGTTGCTCTGGGAATGTCATTGCTTAAAGGTCCTCCAAGTTAATAGGAAAAGGAAATTATGTACATATACATACATGGATACATTTTCTATATGTAACCATCTGTGTCCATACTATGCTGCACATAAATTCATACTGCTTCCAGTATCATATGAATAATTTCTTTTTTCTTTTTCATTTTTCTTTTAAAAAGGATAAATCCAAGGAAAATAAAACAGAATAAAACCAATCAAAATAAACCAGTATAAGTGATACAGGACTTCAAGACCTTACAAAACCTTACTATAATCCTTTTGTTGTCTTCAGAATAGCAGTAGATACCTTTGGACATAGTAAAAATTGAACAGAATGGAATAGAATAGAAACAATAAATATGAAACAATGAGTGCAATAAAGGACTTCAAAACAAGCCAATAGTAAGTCCCAAATGGATACCATAATATGTCTTGTCATCTTTCGAATAGCTGCTCATGCCATCAGATTTAACATAATCAAACAAAACAAAAGAGAATAAAACCCAACCCAACAAAATAATGAAAATGATACGGTTTCCTGGCTGGGATCGCTTCCTGGTGAGGCCTGGCTCTCTCCCTCCGCAGTCTGCGAATGGTGCTGACTCAACGGAGAGAGGCTTGGGTGTGGCTGTCCCCACTCTGGCAGCAGGCTGGTTTCCAGGTGGGGATCACCTCCTGGTGAGGGTGAGGCCTGGTTCTCTCCCTCCGCAGCCCGCAAATGGCACTGACTCATGGAGAGAGGTTTCCATATGAGTAATTACAGTCTCCTCTTCTTGCTTATCTATAATCTCCCACTCTGACAATGAAAAACGTGGCTCTCCCAACTGTCACTCATTTTCTTAGTCATTTCATTGTATATAGTGGCATCAGAATTGCTAACCCATACTCCCAGGGAGACAGCTTTATCAGCAAGAGTCCAGTATATATGACAGGTTTTTTTTTTTTCCCCCTCTTAGTCTTTTGGATTCAGCTCATTTTCATTTGTTTAGGTCAGCACCTGTTGTTTCTGCTCCTTCTGTGACATTGTTTCTTACATTCCTGTCACAGTACCTTGTTTTGTCACATTCTGCATTCCATTCAGGGATCCTGGCATCTCATAAATTATGCTTTAAATTTATAGTTTTTGTAACTCAAGGCTTTGATAAATTTATAGTTTCATGTAGCTACCATTTTAGTAACATATACTTGCAGAGGCCTAAAATTTTCCTGTTACTTCACTTATTCAACCTTTCCTTTTTACCCCTTGCTTCACCATGAATCTTTTTATTGTCTCACTAATTTTAGCTTTTACAGAATGTGATATGGTAATTGGAGTCATAGAGCAATTAGTCTTTTCAGTCTGGATATTTTCACTTAGCATAATGTATATAAGATTAATACATCTCTGTTTATGGCTCGATAATTCCTGTCATTTTTGCTGGATGATATTTCATTCGGTGGATAGATATCACTTATTGAAGAATTTCTTACTTGCTTCCAGTTTTTGGTGACTATAAATACAAGTGCTATAAACACTCATGCAAGTTTTTGTGTGGACATAAGATTTCAGTTAGGTAAATACCTATGAGTACCATTATTGTATCATATGCTAAGACTGAATTTTGCTTCATAAAAAGCTGTCAAAATACCTTGCACAGTGGTTGGGCCCACCAACAATGAATGAGAGCTGCTGTTCCTTTGAGGGAGGGAATTACAAGGATAAGAACCGAAATCAATGTAATAGAGACTAAGAAAATTATACAAAGAATCAATGAATCAAAGAACTGTTTCTTTGAAAGACTAAGTAAAATCAACAAACCCTTACCCAACCATATCAAAAAAGGAAAGAAGACTTAGATTCATACAATTAGGAAAGAAAAGGTTAAAATCACAATAGATCCTGCAGAAATCCAGATCATCTATACCCATTTTGAGAATTTGTATTCTAATATGATGGAAAATGCAGAAGAAATGGATGAATTCCTAGGTACATATGAATTACCAAAGCTGAATCAAGAAGATATAAAAATTCTAAATAAACTATTATCAGTCAATGAAAATGAAGATGTAACTAAGAGAAACCCAAGCCCTTATGGATTCACTGCTGAATTCTACAAGAAATTTAGAGATTTAATGCCAGTATTCCTCAAAATCATTAATGAAATTGAAAGGGAAGCAATACTCCTAAATTCATTCCTGGAAGCAAGCATGACCCTGATACCAAAACCAGAACAGGTCAATCTCCCTAATAAACATAGATGCAAAAATTCTCAATAAGACATTGGCAAACAGAAAGCAGCACATCATCAAGTAGATTATACACCATAGCCAAGTAGGAGTCATCCCAGGATTGAAGGCAGGGATGGTTCAATATATGCAAATCAATAAATATAGTATACCATATCTATAGAGCCAAGGACAAAAACCATGTGATTTTTTCAATAGATGCAGAAAAATCATTAGACAAAGTCCAACACCCATTCATGGTAGAAACCTTACAGAAAATTGGAATAGATGGTCTTTATCTTGATCTGATAAAAGCCATCTATGGCAAACCAACAGCCAACATCATACACTAAGTGGACAAAAACTGAAAGCTTCCATGCTAAAATCAGGAGCAAGACAAGAATGTCCACTGTCACCACTCTTATTCAATATAGTTTTGAGGACATTAGCCAGAACAATTAGACAAGAAAAAGAAATAAAAGGAATAAGGATAGGAATGGGAGAAGTCAAATTATCATTATTTGCAGATGGTGATTATTCTTATACATGTAAGGCAATATCTTGTTTTAGTTTATAATTCCTTAGTGACAAATTATGTTCAGCATCTTTTAATATATTTACTTGCAATGTGAACATCATCTTCAGAGAGGTATGTGCTATAATCTTTTGCCTATTTTCAGTTTTTCCATATTTCTATTGTATTTATTTGTTTATTTTTTATATTTTTTATTTTGAAGAGAATAAAACCAAATGAAATAAAACAGAATAGTTATTCAAAACAAAGCAATGAACATGGTACATGGCTTCAAAAAAAGATAGAAGGTAATCAATAATGCCTACCATAATGCCTCTTGTTATCTTCAAAATAACTGCCCATAACATCAGGAATAATGAAATCAAACAATATAGTACAGAATAAAATCAATAAAAACAAAACAATGAAAGCAATACAGGACTTCAAAACAATAGTAAAACAACAGTGGTTACCATAATGCCTCTTGTTACCTTCCAAATAATTGCTATATCATCAGACATAATACAATCAAACAAATCAAAATAGAAATCAAAATAAGATCACTCAAAACAAAACAATGAAAGTAAAACAGGGCTTCAAAACAAGGTAATAGGAAATTAATAATGGCTATCATAATGTATTTGTTGTCTTTGAAATGGCTGTCCATGCCATCAAATATAAGAAAATTACACAAACTGAAACTGAATAAAATCAAACTGAACAGAACAATGAAAACAATATGGGATTCAAATCACAATAATAGATTAACAAGGGCCACTGCCTTCTCTTTTAGACACTTCCTCCCCTTTCACTTTCACAATGTGTATCGTGTATTCTGAATCCCACTAACTCCTTTAGTTTTTTATGCTAGGAAGACAATATGATGTTCACCCATGTGACTCTGAATCATTTCATCCATAAGCATGATCTCAAATTGTATCCATTTACCTACAAGAGCCTTGAGGTTATCTTTCTTTATAGCTGAGTGGCTTTCCATTGAATAAAAATGCCATGTCTTTCTTGTCCACTCTGCAGCTAATGGGCAAACTACCCCCACTTCTTTCTGGTTCCCTGTCACATAGAGCATTGTTTTCTCTCCTTTGGCTTTCAGTCTGTGAACCCCCTTTCAAGTTAAATGTGTTTCTTGTATAAAGCAGATTGGTGGATCCTGTCTCCTGATCCACTCTGCCTGAGTTTCTTTTTATTGGTGAATTGAGGCCATCTACATTAATGGTTATGGCCAACATGCCCTGCCTTGTCTTTGCTATTTTCCTGCCATTGGCTGCCCACTTTTCCTCTTCATTCAATTGCCTGCCCTGCTTGGTGATATTTCTGGAGCTGTGATCTTTTTTATCTCTCTCTAGAATGTCCTTCAGTATTCTTTGTAGGATTGGTTTGGTAGTCACGAATTACGTCAGTTGTTCTTTGTCATGGAAGTATCTTGTTTCTCCATTAATTTTTGAAAGATAGTTTTGCAGGGTACATCAATCTGTGTTGGGAGTTGTTTTCTTTCAGGACTTGAAATACTTCACTCCAAGCTCTACTTGACTTGATGGTTTGTGTTGAGAAGTCTGTTGTGATTATGATGGGTTTTCCTTTATAGGTGATCTGTTTCTTTTCTCTAACAGCTTTTAGTATTCTGTTCTTGTGTGAATTTCTGGGATCTTGATTATTATATGTCTGGGTGTGGATTTATTTTGGTTATGGCTAGCTGGAATTCTATATGCCTCACTTATCTGTGCATCATGTCCTTTTCCCATGTTTGGGAAGTTTTCTGTTATTGTTTCTGTAAATAGACTTTTAATGTCATTTGTGTTGACCCCTGCTTTTTCACTCACACCTGCTGTTTTTATGTTATGTGTTTTTGGGTTGTCTTGCAGCCATTGAATTGTTACTTCTGGGATCCTTGTTATTTTAAAGAGATCTTTCCTTTCACGATCACAAGCTGCAAACCTATCTTCAAGGTCTGAAAGTCTATCTTCAGTTTCTTTCAAGTAGTTTTGCCAGCTTTCAATGGAGTTTTTTAATTTCCTGGATATTTCTTTCAATCTGTTTCATGTATTCTAAATCCTTTTTGTATTGTTCATTCACGGTTTCCCTCATTTTCCTATGCTCCTCCATTTTTCTATCTGTCTTCCTGAGAGATGCTTAGCAATTCTTTTATTATGTTTTTCATTTCTTCTTTTACCTGAGTTAGTATTTGTGTTCTAATTTCTTTTATAGCCTCATGAAATTGTTTCTTTACTTCAGTTGCCATCGCTTCAGAAACTTCAGGTGTGCGGCTCCCGATCTCTTCCGTGTTTGCATCTCTTGGACTTGCTCTGCTTGGATTGGCGGCTAGATAATTTTGCTTCTTAATCTTGACATATTCCTGAGTTGTTCTAGACAAGTGGATACTGGGGTCCCAGGCACTTCCCACATTGCCTACAATTTCTCTGAAGTGAGACTGTTTGGTTCTTTTAGCCAGTGCTGGCCATGGGTATCTGATGGTGGCCATTGGGTGTGTTGGTGCAGGGCTGTCTGCTGCTTTTGTTGGCTCCCTGATGGCTGGTGGAGTGTGCACAGGGGCAGGGCTGGCCACCGCCAGTGGACCTGGGCTGGTCACTGGCTGGGATCCTTCACTACCAGTCCTGGAGTGTGCAGAAGGGTGGGACCAGTCACCCTCCCCCCCACCCCCCAGACTGAGCTGGCTACCTTCAGGGAACCACTGCAATGGCTGCTAGAATACGTGCAAGGGCTGGAGTCAGTCCCAGCAGTTTCCACTGGTCTGCACCCAGCTAGGAGGTGCTGGAGGAAGCCAGTAGCAGTTTTGGTTCCAGGCTTATCTGGCCTGGCTCCAAAATGGTTCCTGGCCATTTGCTCTTTCTTCTGCGGGAGGACTGAATTCTCTTCACTCACCTCCAGTCAGTGCAGTCTTCCAGGTCCACTGCTCCCCTCCACTGCCACTCCCCTCCAATGCTTCCTCTCTCTGCGGAGGCCACCAGGGTTGCCAGTCACCATGTCACCTTGATCCTGTGTCCCCAGGTTCCAATAGCTCGTCTCTCACAGTGGCTGTGGCTTCAGGTGAAGGTGCCACCAGCTACCACCTTTTTTTTTGTTTAAGTTTTTCTTTTTACTCTTTCTGTGGCCTTCAATTCTCACTTTAGATTTTTCCTGGGTCCGGGGGATCCACTTCCTTCCTTCTTGTCTTCCCCACAATGGTATATTCCAGCATCTGGACTGTATCTCTCTGAGAGGCCGCTTACTCTGCTGCTTACTGTTCTGCCTTCTTGCTGGAAGCCCCTGTTGTTTTTAGTTTTTTATTTTTTATTTTTATTTTTTGTGGTACCGGGACTTGAACTCACAACCTCGTGCCTGCCCAGCATGCACTTAAGCCTGAGCCAAACTTCTGGCCCTGTTGTTTTTATTTTTAAGAGTTTTTGAAAAATGTATTTTGTATAAAAGTCTTTTATTGTTTATGCATTTTGCAACTTCTTTTTTTCTCACAATGTGTGGCTTGTATTTCATTCTCTTAACCGTGTCTTCTACAGAGCAGAAATTTTAAAGTTTAATTCCGACTTAAGAATTTCTCCTTTCATGAATTGTGTTTTTGGTATTGTAAACTGTGCAGCATTAGAACTAAGAACACAGAAATTTTTGTCTGTATTTTTAGAATTTTTGTAGTTTTGCATTTAAATCTGTGATCTGTTTTGAGTTGATGTTTAAGAAACTCTTAGGTCTCAATGTCAGTTCTGTTTTGCACATGAACATCCAATTGTTCTAACACTATTTATGGAAAATACTCTTTTTTCCTTTAAATTTCTCTTGCTCTGTCTTCACATGATTATATTTGTGCGTGTTTATTTTTGCACTCTTTCCTGTTCCACTGTCTATTATTTGGCTGATACCGCATGTCATGATTACTATCACTTTATATTAAGAATTGAAATTTGGTGACTTAGAACTTTTTTCTTTAATATTCTGTTAGCAATTAAGGGTCTTTTGTCATCCCATATATGCTTTTGAATCCATTTTTCAATGTGTGTGTGATATGGATTTCTGGAATTTTGGTTGGGATTGCATTGAAGTTCTAGGCCAGATTGGGAAGAATTGCCATCTTAATGTTGAGTGTTTTAATCTACAAATGCAGAGTATTTCTCTATTTATTTAGATTTAAAAATTTCTTTCATCAGAGTTTTATGTTTTTCCACATCTTTTATATGCAAATATATATGTATATATATATATATTTTTTACAGTTCCAAATTGCAGTTGTTCATTGTTGGTATACAGAAAAGCAATTGACTTGGTGCATCAATCTGGTATTCTGTGATTTTGGCATACTTGCTGATTTGTTTCAAGAGTTTTTTTGTTTCTTCGAGATTTTCCACACAGATAATCATGGCATCCACAGTAAAGACAGTCTTATTTCCTCTTTTCCAGTATTTTCATCTTTTATATCCTCTTTTTGTATTATTATACTGGCTAGAACTTCTGGTACAAAGATGAATAGGAGTGGCAAGAAGTGCATCTTTGTTTTGTTCCTAATCTAAAA
Source organism: Dasyprocta punctata (assembly GCA_004363535.1). Classification (NCBI taxonomy): domain Eukaryota; kingdom Metazoa; phylum Chordata; class Mammalia; order Rodentia; family Dasyproctidae; genus Dasyprocta; species Dasyprocta punctata. The sequence continues at coordinate 19,774 of RJWM01014799.1, read as the reverse complement.
GAGAAAGCAACCAGCATCTCACTTGTAGGCAAAAGCTGTAGGTCTTTTCATTTTTTAAAATCAGTTTGAGAAAGTTCCTCTCTATTCCTCATTTGGAATTTGCTACAGTTTATAAGCATTATCTTCTTTCTATAATTTTCCTTAATATCCTTATATTCCATTTCTTGCCATATACATATTTTATGCTTGCTTGATTTAATAATTTTCATTTGCTAATTTCTTCCTATGTAATGTTTCAGATAAACTTCAAGATTCTTTGTATTCTCTCTTTTTTTCTCCTATATGTAACACTATATTAAGGCTTAACATTGTACGAACTTAGGAGTCAGATTTTTGTGGGTTCATTTCCTAGATCTTTACTTAAAAATATTTAAACTTTTCTGAGCCTCAATTTCCTCTGATATATATGCACCCAACAAGTGGTCACTATCATCTTTATTTTTTATGGAGAAAGTAATATATACATATTTGTTCTGGAAAACATTAAGATTGCACAAGGTAACCTTGTGGTGTATCTGAGGAACAGAAGTAACTAAAATGTGCCTCCATTTATTTAACCTTTGCTCTGTAAGCAGAGAAGTAACTTCGCCATATTCTAGGTTGAGCCATGTCAAATCACTGTTAAAAATAACTAATCCCTTGGTAATTGTTAGTCTTAACCTGAACAATATAAAGGGTATTAAATTTTTCTTGCAGGAAAACTGAAGGGTGTGTGTGTGTATAAACTTTCATTAGACATGAACACAATGTGGTTATAAATTGGAAAGTTGATTGCCTTAGTGCTTTACAGCAATTATAAGTCAATGGAAAGAATGTTATTAAAGAGTTACTAGAATGCAAAAGAGAATAGTTAGTGTACTGCTATTTCATTATTGACATTCAAATGGGGTTTGTAATTCAGCATGCATGGTTGGCTACAGGGAAGATGTTGATGACTGCTATACCTTTGTCAGAGTAGGTTTTTGTATTTCTTAAATTGACATCACTTGGCTAGAAATGGCTAGGGTTCTGCTATGAAGAGGATTTAATTGGGAATGTACTCTTGGAGTTTATGAATGTGAAGCAGTGTGTTTGTTGAAAACACACCAAGAATCCTGAAAGTAATTTGTGCTAACCACATAAAACCAGCATGGGTCCTGCACTAGTGTTTGAGTTGTTTGGGTGCTAGGAGCCCATTGTTACCCTTGCCTTAAATTGCTTAACTTTTCTTGGTTTCTCCAGTATAAAACTAATCATACTTTCCATTATTTAGGTCACAGAATGTTTTGAGAACAGAATGGAATAATGTGGGTCTAACATTCTTCATTTGTTTTCCATTACATATAGGCCAAAATCCAAATTCCTTAGTAATCTCATAGTGGCTGAAAGTACAGGTTTTGGAGTCAGATTAATGATGTGTGTCCAGATTCTGACTCTGCCATTCACAGCCATGGCCTCAGACTTTGTTTGTCTATACAGTACTAAGTTTCAATTTCTTCATCTATGAGATGGGGATAGTGGTAGCCCTTTCCTGATAATAGTTGGGTGAAAATTAATTTGGGTAATGTGTGCGTAGTGCAAACAGCATTTAGTGCACTTTATGTATTCAGTAGACAATAATGGCAGATTGTGAGGCCTTTGCTATCCCTTTTTTACAAGTTTATCTGCCATCATTACCCCCATAAATTCATCCTTTGTTCACCCACAGTACTCCACTGCATTAAACCTACTTCACTTAGCTCCTGGCTTTTATCTACCACTGAACAGCAACTTCTTGATTTCACGAATGTGAGTTTATTCTTAACTGGGTTTTCTGCAGTTAACACATAGTAGGACCATGACCTCCTGATACAAGAAAATCATATAGAATTAAACTAATATAAAGATAATCATGAATATAAAATAATTGATCAGATGTTTATAATTCAGTGCATTATTGTTTCAGCGAGTGAAAATCCTATAAGGGTAAGAGATATTCCATTGTGGGCCAAATTAACTATATAGATCTGTTTCATCTTGTTTCTTTTCTTTCTTTTCTTTCTTGTCTTCCTTTCTTTCTTTCTTTTTTGTTTTTTTCTTTCTTTTTTTTTTTTTTGTACCAGGAATTGAACTCAGGACATTGTGCTTGCCAGGAAGGTGCTTGTGCCATTGAGTTATATGCCCAGGCAATGTCTAGTTTCTTGAAGCTAAAATTAGTAAGGAGGATCTACAACAAAAGTCTGAATTCCTGGTTTTCTTTAATAAGGTTGAAGATCTAGCAACACTAAATCACCAATGCTGCCTAGAAATGGTTGGCATTCTCCTGTTAGGTTCATTCTTCACTCAGTGATAAGGAACAGAAATATTCCTAATAGTGTTTCTTTATGTGGTCACCTGAAGAAAATTTATCTGTCCTCTATACCCCAAAAATGTGATTTGATAAATTGAGAACATGGAAGATCACTGTGTCTTTACTAATTCCCAAGTAGGTGGTATAACTGATACACCAGAAGGACCAAAAACAGATACCCACAACACATCCCAGTTTACTTAACTGAATGTTTTAAAACATTTTTTGGTCTTAATAAATTCTGTTCCTCTCTTACAATGTACAACCTGGCTATTGAAAATCTTATTCAGAACTGCTGTTGCTGGTTTTGTTTTGTGATTTTCTGAGAAGCCCTATAGTTTGTGAAGATGAATTTGAATTATTGAATTTCATTAATTTGGTCAATGGCTATATCAATTCCAATTGATTATATCATATTCTGTTTTGAACTTGAATTGTGCACATTTAAATTGTTTACATCAACTAAATTGAGCATAAAATTGCCAGTCCTTTTACTCTGTGTTTTACAGAGACAGAATAAATGGCAGATTAAGCAAAGAGGCAATATTTTTCTCAGGGCAGAGTGTGGGAGTTTAAAGTTGTCATCAATGAGATTCTAAAAACCTGTAAATGTTAAATTATGGTAGGTTGGTTCTTCCTGGCTTTACTTGTTATTGAGTACATTTTCTTTCCCTGAAGCCCTAACTCAGCTTTAAACACTATATTTTTTGGAAAAGATATGGTATAGATGCAGCAGAAAAATATTGAATAATTTACTTAAGGAAATTTTGTAACATTTAGCTCAAGTCCGGGAATAAACATGATTTCTGTAAGACTTGGCAACTTGCCATCCTTCTTTCAAAATAAAGCACATCCAAAACACCTTCATGAGGCCCTTGCTATTTCCTAGTTCTTGTGTTATTACATAATGTTATCCAGTTAGACGTTAAAACGGAAGCCCATTTCAAAGAGGCATCATGATTCAGGAGATTAAGTACAGACCTTGAAATCTGACCCTCTGGTGCTGCTCACAGGATGCTGGGGACATCAATCAACATTGCAATGTTTGTATTTCAATAAGGGATAATGATTTTCTCCCCCACATTCAGCATAATGGTATTTTAACTATTTAAAGTAAATAAGTATAAAAGAAAATGATATAATTCAATGGATACAGAAAGAAATATTTAGGTATTGTTATAGTCAGGGTTTACAGGGGAATGGATTTAATACAGGGCACATAATTTATAGGTTTTAAAAAATCATATTCACCCAAAGAGTCAAATGCAAAAGAGTGCAGGAACTCTGCCCATGCACTAGAGACCCAAAGAATCCAGCTGAGGGCTTGGATCCCACAGCAATGTCCTGCCTGAGTCCAGCTGAAGACCTAGAGAACATGGCAAAGTCCCCCATGAGTCCAACTGGGGGCCTAGAGCCCACGACAATGGCTCTTGCAAGTCTGAATCAAGGATCTGCACTGGGAAAGCCTTTGCAAAGGTCAGTGGTGAAAGCTAGAAAGTCTGTGCCAGGAGGATGAAGGATCTGTGCCAGCTGACTGAGAACTCTGCACTGGAGCCAGGAAGTGATGCTCAGTGTAGGGACTAGAGCTTCCCTGAAGAGAACCACAACCCTCCTCAGCAGCAGCGAGGTCCCAAACTCCACTGATGGTGAGAACAGCTGAGTTCGTATCAGGAGAGCCAGCGTGACAAGTTTCTATAGGAGAATCAACAGCTCATCATCTTCTCTTCCGCTTCTGCTTTTATGCTGTTGGCAACAATCCTCAAGTGGGCTTTCCACATCCAGAACCACACGGATTCAGTTCAGCTGGATGTTCTGAGTTGACCATTAGTTAATCCACCACAGGTATATATATAGACAATATTTATAAGAGAATACAGTAACACAGTGACTCAATCTTTATCCTCACATTTCTCAACCACATGCATGTTCTTATGTAAGCAGTAACACACCATGCTGACTTCTTCTTGACTTGTGAAATGGGCTTGCTGGGTTAATGTAAGCTCCATTTGTGTGAGAATAGTGCTGCACAGGTACCTTTAGCCACCTTTAATATGTGGCTAAAATCTTTGTGAAGCCTTCTTCAACATGCTTCTTTGTCTAAACTCTTGATTCAGTTGGATTTGCTCTTTTCTTGGTGATAGCACTTAACCTTTCTTACAGAATCTGTGACTCAAAGTTGCATTTTTCATTTTCATATGGCCCTGACCCTAACGTGAGTAACTTGAGGGAAGAACACAGGTTTTTCATTCTTTTCCACCAGGGCAAGGAAGAGTACCTGCTCCTCAGACGCCAGCTCAATATGTATTTATCAAATAGATAAATCTATGAATTAATAGAGGAGTATTGATAACCATTTACTTTAAGAAGCCTATATTACTTCAACTCCGTAATCGTCAGATTTTTCCATCCGTGAAATGAGGATTTGGACTTGTCAGTAACAAAATCTTCCCTGAAAGCTGTAAAGTTTGACTCTATGATTTTATATAATGTAAAACATGGCAAATACACATGAAGTGTCTATTGGACCTTTGTTTGGATTTTGTGGGAAAATAGATTCTGATTGGATCTTCGTTCGGATAATGTGGGAAAATAGATTCTGAGTTTGACTTGTTAAAGTATTATTATTTAGTTTTCATATGTTGGTATATTTATACTTATTTGTAGTTCAGAAAACACTACTAAATTATCATTAGCAATTAGGAATCTGATATTGGGGAAAATATCTATTACTACAGATATACTTGGTAGCATAGCCTCTGAAGATTATAGCAAGATCAAGGACTTACATGAAATTAAATAATAAAAAGAAATCAAAATAATAGCATACATTAGCTGTCTTAATGCCCAGCAAACATCAATTCTGGCTATTAGCATATAACCTGTTTTAAGTACGTTTATGTATTTTGGTAGAAATCTTAATACTTAAAAGTTATCATCAAGAATTTTGGTATATTAGCTTCAAAAGACTCAACAGTTATTTACCACTTCTCAAATTTAGAATTTACTACAAGGAAAGGAAGAATGGATGAGAACCGTGAAGGGTATTTTAGAGGAGAAGGAGAAAGAGCTAGCCAATAGTGGGAAATGGTTACAGGACCTTCAAGAAGAAAATGGATCTTTAAGGGCTCATGTTCAAGAAGTAGCATGATGTGACTTGCAAGAGGCCTGTTGTGCATCACAACTTGAAGAACTTGAAGCTGTACTGAAAGAAAAAAAAAAAGGAAATGAAGATAGTACAAGCTACACTAAAAGGGAAGGGCAGTGATCTTCCAAACAAAACAAAGCTGCTGCAGGAGGTACAAGTGGAAAACAAATTATTTAAATCCTAGATTGAGCAGCTTAAGTAATAAAACTACCCACAATCATTTTCTTTTCCCTTTCATGAAGAATTATTTTAAAAAACTGGTCTATAGAATGAAAGAGAGGAAGAAATAACTGGTCTCTAGAATGAAGTAAAAAAGAAAAAAAGAAAGAAAAAGAACTTTGGCATTTTAAAAAATCCAGGTAGACAGTTCTGTTTATATGGTATTGAATTTTTCTTAGGACCAGACGACCCCTCTTATTATGATAAGACTATTGATCACATTTTTAAAAAAGATCTAAAGGACCAGACAGGAAAGAGTATAAGATCTTCCCTTCTTAAAGGTCCTTTTAAGGTGTTGTAAGCCTTGTCTCTCTTCTTTCCAGACTTAACTTGCCTTGGAGAACTCAAAGCAGCAGGGCCTGTTTAGCTGCTGCTACTGGTATTTACATGTACTCACCAAGATTTATATCCCAATTGCTTATTCATCAGAACTCCTGTTAAAAAAGCACCTTTGAAACATTTAGTGATGCATGTTCATGGAGGTATTCATCTTAGGGACTCTTTGTTATCTTTCCTAAATTTTATTGTGACCTCTTTTCCTTCTTCCTTTGCTGTGAGCCTCATGTGTTCATTCATTTGCGAATGCACACTGGACACTTTTTATATACCAAACATCATGTTGTATTCTGGAGATACGGAGACATGAATATTTTCCTCAGCCTCTAAATCTTACTGCCAAGTATCATTTTTGCGAGGCCATGATGTCATTATAAGATTGGTCCTTTGCTAATTGTAGCCTTGAGATATATGCTTGTATTTTGAATTCTTAGGTTTTGATCTTAGTTTTAAATAACTGATTCCTAAATTCTGTTAGATATCTGTGAAAATCAACCTGCTTAGGTTGTCTTTCAACATCAGATTGTAGATGTAGTATCTTAGTATGAGTTTATCTTTTGTTTCTCAAGTGTCAGTTTTTCAGCATGAAATTTACAACTAGGGTAATTAATTTGCAAATTTATGCTGATAATCAGGTTTCTAGTCTTGTTTAATTATTGCACTGGAGCATAGATATGGAGAGGAAAATTTTTATTTCGGTTGTAAGTCTCACTCCTCTCTCTGATAGAATGCTATTAAAATCCTCTCATGCATTACATACTTTCCATTTTCTTTCTCATAACAGTATGGTTTGAGCAACCAAGGACCCAAGCATCAATTTTAAACCCATAGAATTGTTAGTAGGGAAATTACTACAAGGTTCCAGAATTGAAGGTACAGCAGGGTCAAAGGAGAGGAAAATATTAGGAAAGTGTTATTGTAAGAAGCCAGAAGAGTGGGTTTATTTGAGCCAAAACCAAATTTTAGGTAAATAGAATCTACAAAACTTTGACTTGGATAATACTTTTCAGAAACAATGAGAATGAATGTTTTGGATCTTTTTTGTTTTGTATTTTTCCTTTTGCCCTCAACCTCGGTGGCTTAAAACAAACACCATTTAATTATATCTCTTAATTCTCTGGGCTGACTGTGTTCAGCAGGATGGTTCTTCTGTTCCATATAAAATCATTTGGTGCTGCAGCTATCTGGGAGCTCAACAGGGCCAAAGCATCTAAGACAGCATGCTTACATAGTGGATAATTGCTGATGGCTGTCAGTTGTCAACCTTGATTCCTCTAGTAACCTCCTATGGTGTTCCTTATGGCTGCTTGGGCATCTTCATATCATAGTGACTGGATTTCAAGAAGCAGAGTGTGGAAGGTGCTAGTTTTTTAAAAACCTTATCTAACAAATGGCAGAACTTCACTTCTGCTCTATTTCATTAGTCAAAGCAGTTATAAGGCAAATATTCAAGGGAGTGGAGAGACAGCCTAGGCACTGACAAAGAAGTTGTAGGTATTTCTAATGTATTGTAGTATAACTGTGTGTAACTAAGCAGTGTGAAAGCTTATGCTTGAAATAATCGAAGAGCATAAAAAGACTAAGAATTTGAGCATAATGTCTTTTTTGAGTGCCTGCACTGTGAGGAAAGAAATTTGGTGTATGGCAATCACATTCAGGTGAGTTCAAGGGACAGTTACCTTAAACCAGTGGTTTGCATACTTGAATGTTTATCAAAATTACCGGGAGGGTTTGTTAAAATGGGTATTCCAAGACCAGCTTCCAAGGTTTCTGATTCAGCAGGCTGTGAGTGAGGCCTATGAGTGAGGACTTACGTCTAATAAACCCCATGATGACACTGACGTTACTGGTCTTAGGAACCATACTTTGACAACCTCTGCTTTAGAGTGGTGCAGGACCAGAAACAATGAGGAAATTTTTTAAAAAGTGGAAAAGGAAGGTATTATTTTTCTTCCAGTGGTCGTATTTTAAAGAACCTCTTGAGACCATAACATTAAGTGAAATAAATAAGACACACAAGCTTGAATATCAAATCATTTCTCTTATGAGAAACACACAATATAAAGAACAAAATCAAATATCGATAATATAAAGCAGGGAGAAAGATTTTTTGCAAATGGGAAGAGGTCCAAGACATGGAGGGGTGGGGTGGTAGTTAAAGAAAGATTTGAAATGTGTACTAAGTCCCCATGAGGAATGTGCTCACTATGTATTGCAAACATGTACCAATAAAAAAAATTGAAAAAAAAATTGTTTTAAGTTACAAGCCATAACAAAAACATTGATCTGGCTGGATGGGTGGTGTGTACCTGTACTTCCCATACTCTGGGAAGCTCAGGCAGGAGGACTACAAGTTCAAGGCCAGCCTGGGTTACACAGTGAATTTAAGGTCAAGCTGGGTCATAGAGAGACACTGTCTCAAAAAACTAAAACAAAGCAAAACAAAAGCACCCCCTCCTATGTTTATCAGGAAAATAAATCCTAGTGCTACGTCAGCCAGCCCTGAAATATCATTAGCTTAGCTTAGCACAAGTTTATTCTGACTTATGTAAAGTTGAATGTGAGTCAGTGGCCTTGCTGTCTATGGCATCTCACCATCAGTGTTGCTGGGCAGGGGAAGAAGAGAGGAGAGGAAAACAAGACATACCAGCTCTTAACCGCCTGTCCCTGGCACTGACCCAGGTTACTTTGTCTCTGAGTTCATTGGCCAAATCAGTCACGTGACCCCAATCAAAATGCAAAGGAAGCTGTATAATGTGGGCAAACATGGATAGTAAGTCCTGTCTCCACCAACTAGCACCAACTAACAGTACCATCATTCTATATCTAAGTACTGCTGGAATGAGAACACTTCATAAATCCTCAGAACTACGTGAATACCTGTATAATTGTTCCAGTGTTATTGTTATTACTTTAAAAATATTTCACTTCTATGATTTACTTTTGAGTATAGTTCTGATTTTCTGTGTGGCATTAAACAGGGTGCTGGACGGCATCACTATCTCAAAAGAAATGTGCACTCTTGTTCATCGCATGTTACAAATAACTTGGTAATCCCTCCTTATCCGATGGTTTTAGTCGTCCTGTTAAAGATGATTAAATGAGACACTCTGTCTTTTTCTTTGCTGATTTTGCTTTCCACACAATTCCTTATGTAATTGTTGAAGTGATTATTCTGTTGCTACAGTCTAGACAGCCGGTGCCCACTGGTGACAGGGAATTATCAGGTCTTCGAAACTATTCAGTGGACATTTTTGAAAATAAAGGAATGAAGTTATTTTTATCTCATCTATATAAATCCCACTGTCAGAGCAGTATTAGAAGATGTGATACAGAAAGTTATCAGTGAGAAATAAAGATGACTTTGATTCCTTTCTTCATTAGATTCCTTCTTACTGCTCTTACCTTCCTTTGTCTGAAATTCTTTTTTAATGGTGCCTTCATAAAAATTGACACTTGTGAACAAGACTGTTGATCAAATAGAAACCCTGTAGCCATGGGAAATTAGTTCTTGGTTTTCCTCTGCTCTAGAGAAGAAATTACTTGACAACTAAAACCTTAGGAACATGGTATACACCCAGTTGCATCAGCTTTGAGCCAGATTTCCATTTCAGTTGTGTCTCTCAAATTCTACAGGTCTAATCAGCACCTTTAATATGTTGAAGCAATATGATGATGAGATGTTTCTGTGGGAACATGTTTGACTGGTAGCAGTCACCTAACTTTGGTAAAGTAAAATACTGTATGTCATGATTATTAGAAAGCTTCTGGGTCATATACTTTGATGCCGTAGCTGTGTGGTCCCAGTTTACATTTAGAATATTTATAGAATTTATTCCTAACATTTTTTGGTAGTTACCAGATTGTCAACTTCTTTAAATAAGTAACAGATCAACATTATTTTTCCCACTGAGCTGATGAAGAAATTGATACAATTTCATGACTAGCCTGACGCGTCCTGGTGAGTCAGGGGGAGAATTAGGATTAAACTTTATTTTATATGTTTAGACCAAAGTACCTTGTGTAACTCTGATGTTAAATCTCTTAGTGTAAATGTTTTCCAGGACAATGGGATGATGCGCAGTTATAAAACCTGGAGACTACTTCTCCGATCCATGTTGAATGTATGGCTACAGTTCCTCCCTGGGCTGGGCAGAGAAATGCTTGACTGTAAATTGAAGGTTTCCTGATGGAGTAGAACAAGCAAGAGGGTAGAGTTGGAAGAACTAGAATGCAGGAAGAGCTGTGTGACCTCGGTCTTGTCACCTACCATTTCAAGAACCTCAGCATCTACTTGCAAAATACAAGGCACCAGAGCAGACTTTTCCTAAGGTGCAAATTTTGATGGCAGAATTCCTAGACTTTTGTATTTGGGTCTTGAAGCGTTCTTCCTCGGTGTATTTTTATCTAACTAAAATGTGCATTCTTTTAAAGATTTATTTTTAAATGGCGATTTTTGAGACACGATGTCTGTGGCCCTGACTTGGCACGTGGAAGTCTTCTTTCTGTCATCAGCTCTGCTAAAGAGCACAGGAAAGAACTGGGGAAAGAAGTTTGCCCATGAGGAGCTGGGTGTACAGAGCAGGCATAAACTTGTATAGGAAAGTTCTCCCCATAACCCTGCCTCCCATTCTTCCCAGGGCTGGGGGTTGAACTCTAGGCCACCTCCTCCTACCCTACAGTGCCGTATTGATGGATAGAAGACATTTTTGCACTGGGAGGGTGTTTGCTTGACTATTTTGCTAGCAGCTGTTGTATCCACCCCCATCCTTGTGCATTTGGTCAATCCGTGTTGGAATGAGTCTGGGGGAATTTGCTTTTTCAGCTTCTTTCTGTCCTCCTACTCTTGCAAATGAGAGGAACATGGCATCAGCCTCACTGAAATGCGGTAGTGCCTTCCTGTTTCTCCATGTCTGTCCCTGCAGAAGGGAGCTTGGTGAGACTCACCAAGGGCAAAGCCTGGGGGTTGGAATCCATTGGAAGGGTTTTCTCTGCAGAGGTCCAGGTTTATTTCTGAATATCACTGACCTGGCAGCCAGTTTCACATTCTGCAAAAACTCTCTAAGAGAATGTGTCAGCAGAACCCGCATTGCATGTCTAGACAAAGAATTGATATTAGCATCATCAGCCAGCATCCAATCTGTTAACTCTTGTGTAAGCATTGCTGTCTGTGCCCTCGGCAGTTTTGAACTTTAAATGAAAACTTTAGCTCTAAGATTTACTTAGGTCTTTCAAGGTATTTTTTCAAGAAAAGAAATCTTAAGCTACCTTATTTCAAGAGTAGACATTTTATCAATAAATATGTAAGTTCTCATCTTTTTTTTTTCTTCTCCAGTTAAATGGTGGCTGCGTTATTATCTTTGTTCTATAACACATTCCAAGAAATATTTAAGAACCCACTGGAAACCTATGCAGGACATTTTGTTATACTCTGCTGATACATTGGTGAATGAAAGGCACTGCCTCCTGGAGTTTATAGCTTAATAGGGAAGACTGACCACAAACAAGAGTAACAGGATCTTTCTGTCTCAGTTTCGGCTGAGGCATCAGAGAACAAAGCAGTAGGTGTCGAGTTCCTTGGCTTTCTAAATTAAGATGCCAGTTGACTACCTCTGGAGGACTGGCAGACAGGGTACTTCAGAACTAGTTCTGCCTGTCTGAGCCCATCACCTACCTCCAAGGCATTTACATGAAAGCTTAGTGTTCTTGGAAACAAGCACTGGTAGGGAAGACTTCCTAAGCAAGGTTGTCACTGTGCTACGTGGTCCCTCTCATCTCAGGGTGAGGAGGTGTTCATCTGTATTCAAACCTAGTAGAGAGCAGGCTTCTAGGGAACCACTCAGACAGAACAATGTCCTGTGCTTCTTGGAGTTTGGGGGACATGGGGACTAATATCTGTGATGTCAAAGGCAGGGATAGGGCATCAGAGAGAAGAGGTACTGTGTTAGGATGTGCTAGCACTTTCAGACTAGGGAGGAACTGATGCTGAGGCAGCAGCAGACTGGGTCATCTCCAAAGCAACTTGTCAAGGAGGAGCATATACAGGAGGGAGGCGACTCTGAGGAAGAGGTGGGCCCTGGAATGCAGCGGCAGAGTGGGAAGGCAGGGCAGTTTCTCAGTGGTCAGCCAGAAAGAGCATGGCCTGTCAAGGCAGCTAATGGGTCAGAAATCCACCATGGTGGGGTTGTGTCTCTGAAAACACCAGGAAGAGTAGCACTGGGAGGGTTGGTTGCCTGCCCTGTATAGAGGCATCAACCACAGATTACAACCATAAGTGATAAGTCAGACTTACTTTCCCCCTTTTCTGTACTCAAAGGGGTCTAAATTCACAGAAAAGATGGGGGGAGATGGAGTGGGAGGAAGAACACCTTCTTGAGAAGCTTCCAAGCCTGGCATGAATCTGACTGAGGAGAAGGGAAAATATTTAGCTTAACTTAGGTTTTGAGTCTTGGTATTAAAATTACCCAAGAAAAAGGACACATTGTTTATGATCCGGAAGTGACTGTGACAGCTGAGGGATTGCTGGGGGATGTTAACCTAGAGACAGAGAAGAACATATAGGCAGGCCGCAGATTCAAAGGGGCTTAGGGAGGAGAGGAGAGGATAGATTGTTCTCTGTGTGTGCTGTACTGATCCAGGTTCTTTTACTAGCATAATATAATTATATTATGATAGCAGGTAAATAACATATAAAATCATAAAACTTTGCTCTTAAAGGACAGTGGAGAGGAGTGGTAGTGGTTGGGAGCCTATCTAGATAAGGTGACCCAGATGATTTCTCAGGAAACAATATTTAATAAAATGAATGAAACAGGAGCTAGCTAAGGGCTGGATGAGAGCTGGGAAAGCCATGTCTCCAGGGTGCAGGGAGAGGGAGCAGCCTGTGTAAGATTTGTGAGGTATACGGACAGTATCCAGTGACTACTTGGTTGGCTTCAGTCAAGGATATTTTCATTTTTCATGTAGAGCACTTGAGTTAAATGCTGGAACTTATAAACAAGATAAATGCCTCCTTCACTGAGATGTGAGATTTAATCAATCAATGTTGGGGAAAAACCACTTTGATAAAAGGTAAAATCTAAAGGTTATAAAGGGCTAAGAAGCTTGAGCTCTCTGTTCCAAGATCCCAATGGCCCTAGATAGCATTCTCCTTTTCTGAGCATTGCCACGACTAGGAACCTCTCCAAGTGTGCTGCTATCTTTCACGGAGGGAGTGCTCCAGGGAAAGAGAGAGGAACAATCTCACTGTTCCAGACTCAGTTTATATAGAAGGCTTAAAAAGGACTATTTGTTGCTATTCAGAATAGTAGAGGTAAGATGTTGACAACTCTGTCCGTGGAGGCAGATGTGGCTCTGTAGGTAGACACACTGACTGGAAAAGCCACTCGCCTTCACTGGCTGGCAGAAATTTACTCACTTAGGAAATAAAAAGAGTAAAAGATGAACTTGTGTCTTGGAGAAGGGGAGAAGGTCTGCGGGAATGTGGACTCATCTACTTAAAGCCTACATCCTGGCCAGACAACAACCTCTGCCAGGGCTTGTGTCGGTGGCACATTCCCAGGTCTCCCTGCGTTTCCATTTGACACTCATGGTCTTCCAGGGCATCTCAGGACAAAGAGCGATGCCCTGAGGGCTGTGGAGTCACCCAGGAGAGGTGGACTGATGAAACAGCCCTGCTTTCAGGGAACTCTGCCTGGTTGGGAGAGAGATCATCACATCTGTCTGTCCCGTATGCAAGGACAATCCAAGGAGGTAAAGAAAGGTGGTAAACTATGCTTTCCATGAATATTGTACAAAGAAAAGATAGTACAATCTACATTAATAGAGATTTTTATGTCTCTAGCTTTTAATTTTCCCTGTTTGCTTTTCTGATGACATACCCTTAACCGAGAAACTAGCAAGTACCGTGTAAAAAATCAACTATTTTTCCCTTTTAAAAATACTTCGTAAATAGAAAAGGAATTTCTGCATGTTGGGAGAAAGAGTTTGGCCTGTCCTTGCTCTTTTCCTAGTTGTGAGGAACAACACTTTGCCCTTCTAGGATATACATCTTTCAGAGAGGAGCTAATCTCCAGCAAGCTCTCTGACATACAGAAAGTACTCATCATAGGTATGCTTACAAATCAAGTTGAGGGATTTTGAGTTTTTAAAAGAATTTTAAATCAGAATATTTTGTAATTAGTTGGCCTTGCCAGCATCCTGTATGAATATCAGACACTAACATATGCTGTTTGATACTTTTGTTTGTTTGGTACTTTTTAATTTAGAAACAAATAATTTGTCGAAAATAGGCCAAATTAATCTTCAGATTGGTGGTCCTTGTGTATGTGCTTTCTTGGTCACAAACATGACAGTACAAAGAGCTTGGACATTTGGGTCAGGCAAACATATGCTAGAATCCCAGCCTGCAGCCTGCAGAGCTGGCGTCTGAAGCCTTGCCCTGGATTCCTGCTTTGGAGGGTCCACTCAGTCCCACTGACAGAACAGCCCTTCTCCTAGCAAGAGTCATTTGGAGGTTCAAGAACAACTCACTGAAACCTCTGCCTCATGTTCTCAGGATTGAAAGTTCCTGCCTGAGCAGTTTCTGGATGTGTGATTTTAGCTGCCTGGGCCTGGGCCTGGTAGCTTCACCGTCTGTTCTTATGGCACAGGATGAGGCTGACTGGTGGAGGAACCAGACGGGAGGTGTAGGGGGCTGGGGAACCACCGTTTGGGTCTCTTAGAGGTCAGGGCTGGCTTGTCTCATGTGGCACTGGGTTGCACTGCTTGCCACTTGACTTTTCTTTTTTTTTTTTATTTTAAAGATAGTAAAATCCAACAAAACATAACAGAATAAAGTCAATCAAAACTGGTACAGAACCTCAAAGAAAGATACTAGGAAAACTATAGCTACTATAGTATATCTTGTTACTTTCAGAATAGTTAACCATTCCATCAGGTATAGTAAAATCAAACCAAAAACAAAACACAATAAAACCAATAAAAACAGAGTATGAAATAAAGCAAAAAAAAAATTAACCAGAATAAAGCAAAACAATGAGAACAATATTGGGCCTCAAAGAAAGGAGAGAGGAGAATCCCCCATTTTTGCTACATTGCATACTATCATCCTCTCAAGAGATGCTCAGACTGCTGGCCCCAGGCCTACACAATCAACTGAACAATACAAGCATTTAGTGGTCTTATGTACCATAGTTATTATCAATTCAGCCAATCCTCTGAACCAGCAGGTTGCTTACAGAGGGGGTGAGGGGAGTCCTTGATACTTAGCCCACATGCTGGTAGGCCTATGAGAAGCACATCTCTTTCTTCTCCTGGAGTCCGCGCTGGTCACGCACACTCACCAGGAAGGCAGGCTAGGTTGTCTTCTGGTTGGAGCCTCCCTGCCCAGCATGGTGGGATCTCGAGAGGCACATCTCTTTTCTGGCAGCCACTTGACTTTTCTGAAGTTCGTTTCTCTTCTTTATGCAGTGTGTCTAAGAATTCGGATCATACAAATTTCGAGGACCTAATTAAATTATCCTATCAACATAGTTATACCCATCATAGTAAACAATAAATAGTTACCACTATCAATCTTAGCTAGAGCTTCTGGTTAGACTAAAAATGTCCATTTAAGCTACCACAAAGCCGAAGTGTATTGCCAATTATATCGCTAGCACTAGCAGTATTTTAAATATACAGTCTGTTATCTGAAACTTTTTGGGGCAAATGTTTTCAGAATTCAGAATATTTTAGGAATCTGAGAAAATTTCTAAAACATCCTGAATATTTTAAAATATATACATCTCCATATATTGCATTATACCTTGACTATTTATTAGAGGCAAGGATTCAATATATTATTATTTGAGGCTATCCAGTATCAAGTATTCCCACAGCAAAACCTATTGAGTACATATGCATGATAAGTAAAGGCCATAAGTAGATTCATATCAATTCTGGTTAATTTTTAAAAAAATGTTTTAAATTTTTATAACAATTTTAGATTTATAGAATAATTTCAAAGATAGTTCAGACTACATACATTCCATACACAGTTTTTCTATTAACATCATATATTAATATGATACATTTGTCACAATTAATGAACCAATATTAATATATTAACTGAAGTCCATGCTATACTTGACTTTCCTTAATTTTTATTTAACGTCCTTTTTCTGTTCCAAGATCCCACCAAGGACACCCCATTTACTTGGTTGTGATGTCACCCATAGGTTCCTACTGGGTGTGATTTTGCAAATGTTTCTTGTGTTCCACGAGCTTGACAGTTTTAGGGATACTCTTTAGATATTTTACAGAATGCCCCCGCAATTGGGAGTTGTCTGATACTTCATTTCTCAGGCTTAGATCAGGCTAAGTCTGAAGTGTTATGGGTGGAAGACCACAGAGGTGAAGTGCAGTCTCATCAGATACTAAGGAAACGAGGTATCAACCTAATGTCACTGTGGCTGATGACCTTGCCTTTCTGGCTGAGGTGGTATTCATTAGGCTTCTCTACTATAAAATCACCTCTCTCCCCCTTTCATACTGTGCATATGGAAAGGAGTCACTATTCAGGACTTATACTTGAGCAGCAGGGAGTTTTTCTCTACCTCGTGGAGGGCAGAACCTTGCTGTGAGTTATCTTTAATTCTGCATGGGAATGTAGAATTACATGTGCTTTCTTCCCCTTGGGCCAGGTCTTGCTGCCAAGTGGCTTCAAGCATCTCTCTTTTTCCATACCAGAACCAGCATTCTATCGGAATTTACAGGGTTGTATTACCACATGCTTCCACCCACTGCTCCCCGCTGGTGACAGGAGACACTGAGAGAATGGAGAGGCTGTTCCTTATAAGGAGTCTGACAGGGGACGGGTAGGAAAGTACAATCTTGTGCCCAGGGCTGGGATGGTTTCCACCCATCATCACGCATGGCTGAACAAGCAGTGTGTTTGGCTGCTTTCACATCTTTAAAACAAAGTCAGCCTGAAGGGAAATACTGGAAGTAAGGCAATGAATGGTCAGATTAACAGAAAGTTTTAAAAAATATAAATTTTCCCTTTCATGCATTTATTAGACTTTTAAAAACATACCTTTCCTTAGAAACTCTTGGGTTACATTATTTAAGATAGGGAGGTATATGTTAGGTGGAAAGTTAGGTGGTTCCTGTTGAACGCAGTTTCTTCCATCTTACTCCCCCAAATTCCCACGTCCCTCTGAGGGTCCACTTCCCACCCCTGGCAGCTCTATAGGTTCAGTCCTCTTTCTCCTCACCCCTTCTTTCGCTGTTCCCTGTTAGCTGTGTGAGATTGTTAAGATTCTTTGTAGTTCAGATGCCATCCTGTGAGCCAGGCTCTGCCATGGGGCTCAGGAAGAGACTTAGCAAGAAGACAAACCACATCTTCCCATAAGCCAGTCGGTATGTGGGCTGGGAAACCAGAAAAGCATTCCCTACCTCCCTGCTAAGTGACTGGCTGATTCAGAGGACTCAGGATGAGATGATAGCAATGGAGGTGAAAGGAATAGCTTGATGCGTGTATTGTTTGATTGACTTTGCAGACCTGGGGCTGGTGGTCTGGGCATCTATTTGGAGGACGGCAGTGTGCACTGTGCAGGATTTCCTTTTGTCTTATTTTTGAAATCCAGTGTTTTGTTCCATTTTATGGTTTTGTTTTATTCCTGTATCTAGTAACCTGAGCAACTATTTTGAAAATAACAATATGCAGTATAACAACCATTGTTTAATTCCTATCATCTTGTTTTGAGACTCTAGATAGGTATTGTTTTGTTGTTGTTGTTGTTGTCATTTTGCTTTTGTTATTGTTTTTAGGTTTGTTTGCTTCTTGATTTTTGGGGGTTTTTTCTCTTAAAAAAAAAAGATACTTTATGGTTCAATCCTAGCCCTTCTGTGGTCTCTGTATGGGTCCTGTGATTGGTTTCTGCCCAAGGGCGATCCTCTGAGTATCTGGCTATTGCTGTCTTTGAGCTGTTGCTGAGTCTTTGTCGGGCACCGCAGTCCTTCAGGTAGAAAGGGCCCAAGGGGAGGGGTCTCCCTGAAGGATGTTAGGGAGAACGTGAAATGGGGGAGAATTTCACCTGTTTACCAACCTGCAAAGAAGTGTTTCTATGGATTAACCTACAGGGAAAGTAAATCACTATCAAATGTGTTTGCTATCATATTAGTCACAGAAGCCTTGCAGAATGAAGCCGTAGACATCACAGGAATTACTGGCATACACACTCTCAGGGTTGGCTTTCTGACTCCTGAAGTCACTTGCTAAAACTTTGCTGAAAGGCATTCATTCCATAGGGCCATAGTGTGACCCAGTGTTGATAATGTGGCTGTCACATTTACTGCTGAAGCCTAGCAGACTATGTTATTGTGGGCTCAGGGCTAGCTCACAAGTCCTGGGCAGCATCAGAATTGTCAAGAATAGCCTGAGGAGGATGTACGTGTACTGAAATTTTCCCTCATTCAGTCTTCAAAGGAGCTCAGTAGAAAATTTCTCTTCTATGGATTTCAACTGATCCCTCTCCGGCCTGTGACATCACTGTCTACAGCTGTAGGCATCTCCATGTTAGATGAATGATCCTATCTCTTCTGGCTAATTTAGAGGAATAATGTGGATATTTAGAAAGTGGTGCAAACTTCTGAGGAAAAAAATGTTATATGTAATTTAGAGATGAATAGTTTTCAAATAACTACCTGAGTTTGAGCTCCAATAGGGAGAAACAAGCATGTTGGCACTGAAAAAATAAAATGTTTCAAATCATTTTCTGATCTTGGTCACGTCAGTATGTCAAAGTTTAAAAATTAAACATAATGATGGACTGGATAAATAGGTTTATTATATGCCTTCTGGTTGTGCTACTTGATGAATTTACTAGAGTTTCTTAGATACTTTCTTTCAGAATTGTCCTGGGATAACTCTGAAAATCTTAGAAAATCTTTCTAGACTCAGTTTCTATGGTGCCTTTGAACTACCTGTGGAGTGGCCTTGAACTCAAGGTGATATATCTGCCTCGGCCTCTGTAGTGCTGGGAATAACAGGCATGTACCACCATGCTCAGCTAAAACTTTTTTAAAATAAAACTTTCTTATCCATAAAAATTATTCAAATGTTTATGTCTTTTAACATATTTTATACATTTACTATTGAAATCTATTATATACCCTATCAAGCTGCTATATAGTTTATTTGGAAATTTTTTGTATTGTACCCTATAACAAATCTATTCCATCTTGAAATGTTTTTCAAATAGTTAAGGACAATTTTAAAACTTTTTTTCTCTAAATAGGTTTGCAAAATTGTTACAGTAAAGAGATGCAAAAAAAAAAAAAAAAAAAAAAAAAAAAAAAAAAAAAAAAAAAAAAAAAAAAAAAAAAAAAAAAAAAAAAAAAAAAAAAAAAAAAAAAAAAAAAAAAAAAAAAAAAGAAAGAAAAAAGAAAAGAAAAAAAAAGAAAAAACTGAACGTGGTGGTACATGCCTGTAATCTCAGCACTCAGGAGCCTGAGGTAGGAGAATCACTGCAAGCTCTGGCCCACCTGAATTTCATAGTGAAACCTTGTATCAAAAAAAGATGAAAGAAAAAAAAAAAAAGAATGCAAAGCAAAACAAAAACTGTTTACCACAGAGACATTTTTTTCTGATTTTTTATTTATTTATTTATTTATTAATAAGAAAGACCTGGAATCTTTTTTTTTTTTTTTTTTTTTTTTTTTTTTTTTTTTTTTTTTTTTTTTTTTTTTTTTTTTTTTTTTTTTTTTTTTTTTTTTTTTTT
>RJWM01014798.1:0-49506 GCA_004363535.1 Dasyprocta punctata | reverse complement strand
GCCACCAACAAAACCTGTGGCTGTCACGCTCGAGTTTGACTACTCGACTCTCAGCTCAGTTCTACTTCAGTCCATGCCCATTTCAGGCCTGTTGTGAGGTCTCCTGCCTCCCTCAACCCCTCCTTCTCCTCACACAAAACCAAGTCAATCCTCTCACCAAAGCAACCACTTCCGGGAACCACCTTGACACAGGTGCCAGTTTCTGCTTCCTGCCGCAAGGACAGTTGGGACCAGCCTGTCTCCACGCAGCGCCACCTACAGGAACAAGTGGTAGTGCAGTGAGCCAGTGCGTCGAGGCAGTGTGGCGAGGCAGTGTGGCAGGAGTGGAGGCCGCCCTGAGCCCAAAATGGGAGGAATTAAAGAAGATTCTTTAGAGACTGTAATCCACGCGGGGCAGGATGAAGGGGGTGAGGTTTGAGATACATGTACATAGACTCCTAGTCTGAGAGGGAAGGTGGATCAAAGGACATCAGAGAATTTCTGGGCAAGGGAGAATCAGAGAACTAGGGAGAGGTACCTAGATGGACAGTGGGGTTACAGGGTTTCCAGTTCAGGGAGGAGAATAGTGTGCAAGCTAGGAATTTTATCAAAACTCAGGAGAAAAGATAAAGGGTAAGAGGGCATTGACAAAGATGTGAGAGAAGAAGCTGGGCTTACACTGATGCTGTGGGAAAGACGTTTAGGAAGCAGTGGGCAGTAGGCTCAGGTTGTACCCTTATACAAATGAAAGAGCAAGTAGCAGCATGCCTCCACGCTCCACAGTAATCTCCTCCAGCCCATGGCTTGCATTATCCTTCAGAAACCCTTAGTAATATTCTCAGAGAAAGAACACCTCACTAGAGCCCTCACCAGAAAGAGCACCACTGCAGTAGTTGAGTGGATAAATATGAAAGAGAAGCAAAATCAAGATGTTCTGGGAAGATGGGGAGCTATCAAGGACAAGAGGCCACAACAAAAGTGCATCCCTAATTAAGTTAAAAGGAGGTAAAGACATCTCAGAACTCCACAAAGTGTACTGGAATGCTCTGATGCATGATAAGACAACATATAGGAGAACTGAATCCTTAGTGAAATTGTTGGACATCAGATGTTAGACTCTCCCATCTCCATAGAGAGTTCAATTTATTTCTCAAAAGATTTCTCTATTTCAATCTCTTCCCCTCTACCTTTACTAACTCTTTTCCCAACATAATGTAAGCATGTTCAACTTTCTTCCATGCTGTCTTGTCTACATTTCCTATACCTTAACTTATATTCATAAAAATACAGAAAATACTCCTAGAACACCAATAATAATATTTTCTTCCAATTTTGACTTTCTGTAGTATGTATTTTAGCAACTTTCTTTTTGAAATCAATATTCCCTTTTTCTTTTACATCAAATTCTGAATTTACTTCCATCTGGATGCTCCGTCTTAGTTTCCTTCTTCTGCCCACTATATGATTTGACTCATCCTTTAATATTGGAGTCTGCCTGAGTTTTGTCCTCAGATTCCTCAAGCATCAGGCATCCTCCCTTGTTCCAGACATTCCCTCTAAGAGATTCCATCTGTTCTTGTTTGCAGTTGCCATCAGTCCTTGCTAAAGATTCCTAAAACTTTATATCCAAGATGCTGTGTCCATCAAACTTTGAAGTAACTGATGCAAACACCACCTAGAATCTTCACCAGAGATTTTCATAGCCTTGTTTGTCACAAGTCTTAAAGTCATTGATACCATTTTGGACAAGTTTCTTATCAAATTTCTTAACATTTATGAGAACATCCTCAAAAAGTTGTTACAAGGATGAAATAACATGCGGCAGTCCTCCCTTATTCTCTGGGGACAAATTCCAACACCCTTAGTGAAGGCTTGCAATTGTGGATAGTATGAAACAGTGCGCATATATTTTTTCCCTATACATGCAAGCATATAAGAAACGCCTTTTCCAGATTAACTAAGCACTTATCCTTTACTATGGCTATAAATTTTGCAGTATGAGATGCAGCAGCAAAACTAGCACAAATGTATTTTCCTTTCACAGTTGCACAGATAGAAGACTCATTCTTACTGTAGATCTTAGCAAAATCAGCATACTATTTTTTTTCTTTATTGAAACTTTAACCTTTGAACTGAAAGGAAGCACTCCGTGATTTGTCTGTCATATCTGAACTACCAGCATCACTATTCTTGCACGTTGGGACAATTATTAAGGAAAATAATGTTTACTTGAACACAAGCACAGTCACACTGCAATGGTCAATCTGATCACTGAGATGGCTACTAACAAACTAACAGGTAGGCACACAGTGTGGATATAATAGACCAAAAATTAACTCATGTCTCCTGTCAAGTGGGGCAGAATGGTGTAAGATTTCATCACACTACTCAGAAAAAGTGAATCAAAATTACCATTTTTTCTGTAATTTTTCATTTTCTATATTCAAGCCACAGTTGACCACAGGTAACAAAGTACAGAATTAAAACCATGAATAATGGTGCACTACTGTGTATGTAAAATAGTTATCATTTTCATCATCATCATCCTCTAATTACTTTAAAAAGCTTTCATGAGGAATGAGGGACTTAAATTGGGTTTTGTCAAGGGGTAGGATTTAGATGAGTAGAGTGAAAGAGAAAGCAAATGTGAAATTGATGAAAGATGTCTGCCTGTTTTTACCAGCTAGCTGCCTGGCAAAGATGTGAACCAAGTCACCCTATTCTGTCATACCTAGCTAAACTAAAGTACTCAATTTGTCCCCTTCTGTATTTTTGTTCCACTATATTTTTAGAAACTGGCATCTGGTTCCCCACCTACCAGTCTCATATATTGCAGCTATTTCTGTGGATGCTCTTTGCTAGAGCTATACATCAGATACCACCAATGAGGTGTCATGTATGTACCTTTATTTGTGACATGCCAAGATCTACATTTGTTTCTGGGTACTGAGAGAATCATCTGCTTCTGATCATAAATCAAACATGTTCTGTTTAAGAAACATAAATTGTGGACTCATTGGAGAATGGAATTAGGCCTACACTCAGAGTATACACAAAACAAGAAAACATATCTTAAGAGGTACGATTTATGAGAATTACTTTATATGACGATAAGAATCATCTTTTCTTAGGCTAGTAGTGAAAAATGACAAGGAAAATGGAAAATTCTAGTATTATCATGAAATATTACAAAACCCAATGCCATTTATCTATCTTCATAAATTAACAGATTAGTATTTTCCCTGAAAATAATAACTTCTCATATGTGGACCAGTGCAACTTGCCACATTTTGTATAATCATTATAAGGCACAACATTGGTTTGCTAGACATATAAAAAAGCATTCAGGTTTCAGAGAGGCAGTTATCAATATCATAAGTTATTTTCAAAATTGTTACCATTGTCATTGCATAGTGATGACAGAAATCAAGTTAAACTAAAAGTAAAGTTCTTCACTAATTATCTGCTCTATTGATAGTGATTTGTGTATTCATGCTACAAGTAACAGTAAATGTACTAACAAAAAGTCTGCCTTTTGGGCTATGTAAACAATAATTTAAAAATTTAGAATGTAGTGTGTACTAGGGTTGTGCAAACTTTTGGTATATTATGCATTACCATAACCATGTAAAATAAAGTGTTATTTTCATTTTAGAAATAAATAAATTAGAGCTTCAAAAAGTTAAATGAATTTGATAAGAATTCACTGCCAGCATGTAGGGAAGCCAGAATTAATACCTCCACTAGTCTGAGTAAAACATTCATGATCTTAACATCTCTTTGTGCTGTATACAGTGACACATTTCTCATTTCATTCTAAGGTCCAAATTAATAAAAATCACAAGACAGATGTAAAATAGATGTCCAAAGTTATACTGAAAGAAAGAATGTCTTTCAATTCAAAATAAGTAAGAAGACAACTTATCTATAATCAACTAGCTAACTGTCTTAGCTACTTTCTCTTCGTTGAGACAAATACCCAACATCAGCAAGTTAAAGTAGGAGAGGTTCATTTTGGTTTGGTTCTAGAGATTTCAGTCCATAGGGCTTCAAGGCAAAGCAAAAGCACCATGGCAAGGAGACACTGCAGAGGAGAAAGAGCTCAGGACATGGCAGGAGGAAGGAGAGACCCATCAAGGGAGGAGGAAGGGAGAGAGCCAGACCACATGGCCAGTGACACTCCCTACTCTCATCAGGCTTTACCTCCCAACCTAACATTTGTCTCTCCACCCATGACTGTCACGGCCCCATGATTTAATCACCTCCACAATGGCCCACCTATGAATGCATGAGGTTTTGTAAGACATCTAGATATAAACTATAACATTCCACCCATAGCCCCCTGAGGACTCATGCACATCACTTTATGTAAAACTCATTTTGTCCATTTCTAAAACTTGCTTTCTTGGTTACTCTACACTCGTTACTGAGACAAAAACCTGACACCCAAAATTAGGGAAGGAAAGGTTTATTTAGCTTACAGTTTTTGGAGGTTTCAGTCCACAATCAGCTGGCTCCAAGGCAGGGTGGCATGGCAATGGGGCAGAACTGCAAGACAGCAGCCAAGCAAAAGCAGTCAAAGTAAAAGGGGGGGCAGGAGCAAGCCTCTTCTCCTCCCTTATATTGTACACAGGGCACTCCCCCCCCAGGGTGGGTGTAGCATTCACAAATCTCCTTGCCCTGTTTCCTACAAGATGAGGATGTTTACAAAGTCAGAGCCCTGGCTCCCTGCTGAGTCTCTCAGTTAAACTTCTGACCTTCTCAAATTGACACAATGAACAGGTAACTGCTTGTGCTCTACACCCCAGGATGTAGAGCTGCTGAGTTACTTAATTAAGCTTCTAGACTTCTCAAGTTGACACAATGTATAAACCATAACAACCCACCCGTTGTCAACTTGGCAACCAGATACATTTCCTTAAATCAACCTTCAGATACAAAGGCGTGCTTGTTCTTAACATTTTGCAACTTAACAATCCTTAAGAAACAGCATTAAGTCTACCCACATTATATTACATTAGAAACAACATTTTGTCCTTGGACCCCCAAAGACTCATGCACATCCCTTTATGCAAAAGGTTTTTAGTCCATCTGCAAGAGTTGCCAAAGTCTTAACAGTTTCAGCATTGCTGAAAAGTCCCAGTCCCAAATCTCCTCCGAGATCTATGGCAAACTCTTAACTGTAACACCTGATACAAATGAAAACTAGGTTAAACACTTCCAACATATAAAAGCACAAGATAAACATTACCATTCCAAAAGTTACACACAGTGGAATATACAGTATTGGAACCAAAGCAAGTCCAAAATCCAACAGGGCAAACATTAAGTCCTGGAGTTCCACGTGCACCATTTGAGACAATCTGTGGCAAATTGTGAGCTCCAAAATGCTTGCGTGGTTCCAACCCCATGGCACTTCTGGTGGTTACCAATCCCACAGCTTCTCTCTTGGGCTGACTTTGCTCCCTCACTGCAGGTTTCCTTAGATGATCCATGTTCCTGGCTTTTCCAAACTTCTGAGTTCTCCATTCCACTTTTGACTTCACACTCACAGCTTCACACACTGCCCTCTCAGGGTCACACTGCCTGGTCTCCCAGGCCTTCCACCCATCTGGGTGGAAGTCGTTTTAATCTCAGAACCCTTGCACCACGTGGATAATGCCAAAGTCTGCTGCCAGGTGGAGCAGTAGCCAGGCTCTCCTCTCTCTTAGTTTTAAGGGGTCAAGTGCCTGGATTGCTGGACACTCTGGACCTGATTATGAGGAACAGATTCTCTATGCTGTCTCCATTCTGGAAACTGGCATGACTGACGCCGCCATTCTGGAACATGATGCTCTGAGGCTTTCTCCTCCAAGCAAAGTCTTTCACTTTTGCAGTTTTGAGGCTGCAAAGCATGGAGACCAGCTGCCTCTTTCTGGGATGCCCCCAGGCCATCTTTTTTATTCTTTTGTTTCTTCTCATCAATGGAGATCTCAGCTCTTTCTTTACAGTCCAGAGCTTTCTGGCCAAACTCACAAGGTTTTAAAGCACCATATCGGGCTCTTTGCTCTGGATTCCCAACATAAATCTGGCCGAAAGCCCCCAATAATAGCCAGGCCACCGCTTCAACATTCTGCTGCCTTGAGATTTCCTCCGCCAGATGAATCAGCCCATGGCCCTTAATCTCAGTCTCAGGCAAAGTCTCTGGGCATGGGCCGAATGCAGACAAACTTTCTGCCAAACCATAACACACATCTTGTGAAGTCCAACAACCAATGCACTCCTTCCCAGCAGAAGCCTCCCAAGCCTGGTCTTTACCAGCAGGCTTTTTATCAACCTTCTGGTCTCCTGGGTTCTGACCAGAATCTCCCATACAGAACAGCCTAAGCCGTTCCAGGGCTACTCTTTCAGGTGACATCTCTGAACCTTTCCAAACTCCTCCCACAAACAATTTCCACAGGCTCTTGAACCACATGGTCAGGTATAGTCACAGCAACAACCCCACTCCTGGTGCCAAATTATGTCTTGGTTGCTTTTCAGTCATTGCTGGGACAAAACACCTGACACCCAAAATTAGGGAAGCAAAAGTTTATTTAGCTTACAGTTTTTGGAAGTTTCAGTCCACAATCAGCTGGCTCCAAGGCAGGGTGTCATGGCACTGGGGCAGCACTTCAAGGCAGCAGCCAAGTAAAAGCAGCCAAAGTAAAAGGGGGGGCAAGAGCAAGCCTCTTCTCCTCCCTTATATTTCACACAAGCCACCCTCCCCCAGTGTGGGTGTAGCATTGACAAATCTCCTTGCCTTCATTTGCACAGGATGAGGATGTTTACAAAGTAAGACCCCTGGCTCCTTGCTGAGTCTCTCAGTTAAACTTCTGACCTTCTCAAATTGACACAATGAACAGGTAACTGCTGGTGCTCTACACCCCAGGATGTAGAGCTGCTGAGTTACTTAATTAAGCTTCTAGACTTTTCAAGTTGACACAATGTATAAATCATAACACTTGCCAAATTCCCAACAGTTTCAGTATTGCTGAAAAGTCCAAGTCTATAGTCTCCTCTGAGAATTAAGGCAAATTCTTAGCTATGAGAACCTGTAAAAATGAAAATAAAGATAAATACTGTCAAAATGCAAAGTCACAGAGAAAATAATAAGTCCTGTGTTTTCATATCCACCATTCAGGGCAATCTGATACAAGATCTGAAGCCCAGAGTGCTTGGGCAGCCACACCCCTACAGCTCTTCTGGTGATTATAACGCTTATGATCTCTCTCATGGGCTGGCTTTGCTCATTCCTTGAAGTACTCCTGAGATGAACCAAGTTCCTGGCTTTTCCAACACCCTGAAGTTTCCATTGCACTTTTGGCTTCACCCTCATATCTTGTTGAACTACTCTATAAGAGGAACACTGCCTGCCCTCCTGGGTCTTCTGAAGTCTGAATGGAAGCCTTCCTGACCCTATATCTCTTGCATTTTGCATGCATGCAAAACCACCACCACATGAATGATGCCAAGGTTTGCCACTAGCCGGAGCAGTAATCAGGATTCTTTCTATCTTGGTTGTAGAGGTACTTGAGTGCCTGTATTATAGAGAGCTAAGTTAGGTCAGACAGGGCTAGGTCCTTGAGAGAGTCATTGCAGAAGATGAGAATGCATCAAAACTGTGACTGGAGGTGCATCTGAAGAAGATTAAAGCCACAGTGGCTAGATTTACATACTTTCCTAAGTTGAGATTATCGGCATCACCCTTTTGATGTATCTTATTATCTCATTAGTAGAGATTATTATATCTTCTCCCACGCACTAATACTAATATTAAAACCACTAAGACTACTAAGAATAAGACTAAACACAAGTCTAAGATTATAGATTGTTGACCAAGGTTAATATTGTCACCCATATATCCTTGCTACCTTTGAATCAATATTACCTAAACAACTATACTTGCAACCTTATTGGTTAATCATAATTTTGACCCACATTATACCTACCCCATGATTTTGCTCTATGAAACTTCCTTTGAGAAGTGGGTTCATTGTCAACCCATTCAGTACTACCTTTTTCTCTCAGAAGCTATTCTGATTGGCCAGTCCTCTTCCCCATTCTCTTTTCCCAATAAATTTTCACACTCTTAACTTCTGTTAGTCCTTAGAACTAATTCTTTGATACTGGGGAACATGAACTCAGCATGTCTGTCATCTAGCATTTTCCCTATATCACCTGGATGGCTGCATGCTATAAATCCAATCCCAAGGAACAAATTCCCTAGGCTGCAGTCATTCTGGAACATGGTACCTGGGGTTCTCTACTCAAAGTAAACTTTTACACTTTTGCAATTTTGAGTCTGCTAAGTGTGGGTCCTTACTAGTTCTTCATATTCCCTCAAAGCATTTTTCCTATTGTCCTATTGTAAAGTAGTTCCTTTTTTAATGCTAATCTTTTTAGCATTCAAGTTTTTCTCTGCTCCATCTTTGCAGGCCAAACTTTATTTGAGCTGGCTTTCTGGCCATACTCAATTCTTTTTAAATCATTTTGCTAGGGCTTTTCCTCTTGATTCTCAAGGTAGGTGTTGCTAAAAGTCCACAGCAGCAGCCATGCCACCACCTCAGAATTAGACTACCATGAAATTTCTTCCATCAGATTAGTCTGCCACCCTTAATCTCATTCTCCCACAAAGTATCGCAACATGAGCAAAATGCAGACACATTTTCTGCCAGAGCATAACACATATGCCTGGGGTCCAAATGTCAATGTAGTCTTGCTTTCCAACTGAAACCTCTAGAGCATTATCTTTTCTGCCAGAGTTATGGTCAACATTCCGGTCTTCTGAGCTCTGACTACAGTCTACCATTAAATCTGTCTTAGTTATTTCCTTGTTGCTTGGGCAAAATACCAGGCATCCACAAGTTAAAGGATGAAAAGTTTATTTTGGCTCACAGTTTGTAGAAGTTTAAGTCCATAGTCCACTTAATGCAGTTAGAAACCACAGAACTGAGGAAGTCATTCTTCTTCCCCATTTAATTTTAAACTGCACCCTAGGCCCATTTCTCCTTTTATTGTCCCAAGAGAGCTAGAAAATCACATAGCAATAACTCAGGAGATCTCTGATGCTCTAGGATGGAGTACATATGCGTGAGATCTCCTAACCTGACCTTCAGTTCCCTTCACCCTACTTAAATCTCATCAAAGGTTCATAAATATGTACTCCATGTCACGTATTTAATTAAAATTACAGAAAATTATGGGAGAAGTATGCATGTTGAGAGCCCCTCAGATAACTCAACACTCTGTCAATCATTTCTGTCAATCACACCTAAATATTCAGGGAAGACAACTGAGTTGAGATGTATATTTTTTTAAATTCTGAAAGCCTGATTTATCTGGGGACCTGCAGCTGTGTGATGTGTTCCGTGTGCAGTGTTTTTGCTACCCTGTCATACTGACACCTCTTTTCTGCTTGTGCCATGCATTTTGTAGGCAGGGTCTTGTCCTGAGAAAAACTTAGCATCATCTTCAATAACGTGGCTGCTTTTCAATTACCTTTTGGATTGTACACAAGAGTGTGGATTACATCTGCCCATCATATGGTAACAGGCTGCATCCAAGGCAGGGCTGCATGGTAGCAAGTTATGGAGAGGACAAAGAGTTCATGACATGGCAGCAGGGTGCAGAGGGCAATCAAGGGAGGAACAGAGGAGAAATATACCCTGGCAGCATCCCCAGTGATCCTCCTTCTTTCATGAGGCTTTACCACCCAAAATCAACATCAAATCACATTTAGATATAAACCTATCTGTGGACTACACCACTGATGAGTGTAATATCTCTGTGATCCAATCACCTCCTGAAAACTCTACCTTTGAGTGCATGAGACTTTGGGGGATATCTAGAAACAAATCATAACAGTAATCTTAATGTATCAAAAATGAGTCAAATAACGGGAAATAATCAATTTAAATATAGAAAACAGGAATCAGAGATTATAAATTGAAGCTGTTAAAACAAAGCTGCCTAAATCCTCTTATCATACTTATACTAATAGCAATCATGGAAGCATCAGGGCATAAAACTTTCATTTATAAAGATCCATGAAAATTATTCAACTAATTCAAATTTTTTTCTCATTATGTGTTCACTTTTGTTTCCTGATAATATTTTGATATTTGCTATAATTTATTAAGTATAGAGAAAACTCGTTGATCATTGTTGAAGTGCTGTACTGTGCTACACTGTGCTTGACAATAACAAGGCAGTGGTAAAGCTATGTGCATTGATCCCTTCGAATCAAACTATTTTAAGCTACTCTCTGAAATTTGTAACATTGGCATACCTGGGCTTTGGCTAACCCCGTGTCCTAGTGGCTCTGAACTCCTCACAGTCAGACTCAAGGTTCTGGTAGAGCCACACACCAGGGCATGCTCTGCCTAGCCACCTGGGTCCCAGAGATTCTAAACTCCACCCAACCAGGCATAAGGCCCCAGCCTCACACTACGGGAGTTCAACCTGCTAGCTGCCTGGGTCATGGAGGTTCTGAACTCCACCCAGACAGATGTAGGGCCCCATTGCCACACTCCAGGAATGCATCCCAGCTAGCTGCCTGAGTCGCAGAGGTTCTAAACTCTACCCAGATAGGCTCCGGAGACACACTGGGGGTACATAGCTACTGTTGTAGTCAGGGGTTACAAGGAGAACAACTGCATACAGGACACAGAATTTATAATATTGTTTAATGATGGTCACCCAGAGTTAAACACAAGAACGTTCAGGAAAATCTGTCCATAACACTAAGACCCAGGATACTCAGGCAATGGCCTGGATCCCACAGCAATGTCCTGCATGAGTCCAGCTAAAGACCCAAAACAACATGACAATGCCTCTCATAAATCCAACTGGGAATCTAAGAGCCCACAATAAGGACTCACGCCAGTCTATTTTATGGTTCTGTGCTGGGAAGGCCAAAGGTCAGCAGTGGAACTAGAAAATCTATGCCAGGGTGGTGAAGGAGTTGTGCGGTGGGTTGAGGGGTCTACATGGTAGCCAAGAAGTCACGCTCAAAATAAGGAGTGGGGCTGCCCTGAAGAGTACCACAGCTATGCTCAGTGGCAACAAGGTACCGTGCTCCTCCAACGATAATAGTCGATCACAGGTCAGGAAGCCCAGTGTGACAAGCTTCTCCAGAACAAATCTTCCCCTCTGGAGCCAGGAAGCGATGCACAATGTGAGGAGCAGAGCTCCCCCAAAGTGAACCACAGCCACCCTCACTGATGAGGTCCTGAGCTCCTGTGATGATAATGGCCAAATCCACATTGAGGAAGCCAGCATGACAAGCACCTCCAGAAGAACCATTGGCTCAAAATAGCGATTCTTGAAAGAACCCACAACACCTCACTCTTCTTCTCCAAGTCTCTATTTATGCTGGCAACTTTCTTCAGGTGGACCATCTTTACTCAACACCATGCTGATGTAATTCAGTTGGTGCTAAGTTGACCACCAGTTTTTAATCCATAACACCTGCTAACTACCTAGGTCCTGGAGGCTCTGAACTTCACACAGTGAGGCACAATGCCCCAGTGCCACAGCACAGTGTTGCATCTCTGCTAGCTACCTTGGTTCCAGAAATTCTGAACTCTACTCAGCCAGGTTCTAGGCCCTGGTGAACACACTCTGGGGGTGTGCCCCTGCTACCTGCAGGGAGGATAGAAGCTCTGACCAGCCCAGTGTCCCAGAGCAAGCCAACAGAGTACATCAGGGGAACAAGCAGCAAACCTAACAGGCCACAGAACACAAGGCTATGGTGCCAGAGTTTGGGGATGTGTCCTGGCTAGCCATGAGGATATTGCAGCATTGAAGCTCTATCCAGCACAGAATTCCAGTGCAATCCATTGTGAGGCTGCCTGGCCAGCCACACAGGTCCCAGAGGAAAATAACAATACAAAAGAGCAAGATGCAGTCTCAGTCTCCCAGCTCACCAAGAACAAACCCAAGAGACACTAAAATAGAAGACACTGGAAATTACACAACAGAACTTTCTGAAATGATAGCAACTGAAGTAAAGGGACAACTCATCAAGCTACAGAGGAAAACAGATCAGAAATAATCTCTCAGGTAAAAAATGAAATGACAAGCATCATGACAGAAATATTGTGTGTATCTAAAGATCTAGATAAACAAAATAGAGGAACTTAAGAAAATGATGGAAACTTTGAATGAACAATATAAGTCAGAAATAGAATGCATGAAAGAGATTCAAAAGGGATATGCAAGAAATTACAAATTCCAATGAAAGTTGGAAAAACCACTTGAATGAAGCTGAAAATAGACTCTCAGACATTGAAGACAGCATGGAAGCTTATGACCATGAAAGAAAAGTTCTCTTAAAAATAACAAGGAATCAGGAAACAACAATTCAACTGCTACAAGATGATTCCAAGAGAAACAGTATAAGATTCATAAATGCAAAAGAAAAAGCAGGGGTCAACACGAATGACCTGAGAAGACTATTTGCAGAAATTATACCAGAAAGTTTTCCAAACATTGGAAGAGAATCTGATATAGACATAAGTGAGGCATACAAAACCCCAATTAACTATAAACAAAATAAAGATTTGCCCAGTTATATAATAATTAGGATACCAGTAATTCAGCACAAGAAAAAATTACTAAAAGCTGTCAGGGAAAACAAACAGATCATCTACAAAGGAAAGCCTATCAGAATCATGGCAGATTTCTCAACACAAACATTTAAGTCAAGAAGAGCTTGGAGTGAAGTATTTCAAATCCCGAAAGAAAACAACTTTCAATTCAGATTGACATATCTTGCAAAATTATCTTTAAAACTTGATGGAGAAATAAGATACTTCCATGACAAAGAACAACTGAAGAAATTCATAGCCACCAAACCAACACTACAAAGAATACTGAAAGACACTCTACAAAGAGACAAAGATAACTACAATCCCACAAACATCAGCAAAAGGAAACCACTAAGCAGGACAAACAATTAAACAGAAAACATAGAAAACCTACAACAGAAAGATAGTATCACAGGGATGAGTCAGTATGTATCAGTTATATCAATCAATGGTGTCAACTCACCAATAGAAAAAACAAACTGGCAGTGTGAGTTAACAAACAAAATCCAATAATATCCTGGGTGAAAGAAACACATTTAACTCAAAAGGAAATTCACGGACTAAATATCAAAGGATGGAAAATGATACTCCATGCAACATGAACCCAGAAAAAAGCAGGAATAGGTATTTTCTTTGCAGACAATGTGAACTTCAAACCAAGAATGATCAAAAGAGATAAAGAAGGTCACTACATAGTTGTTATGGGAAAACTTGAAGAGGAAGAGATTAGGATCATAAATATATATGCACCAAATATGGGAGCACCCAACTATGTAAGACAAATCTTAATAGACATGAAAAATCAAATAAACAATAATGCAGCTAAAATGAGAGACTTGAACACCCCATTGTCAAAAAGAAACAGATAAACCAAACAAAAAATCAGCAAAGAAATAACAGAACTGAATGAAACTTGTGAACAAATGGACTTACTAGATGTGTACTGAGTGTTCCACCCAAGAAGATCAGAATAAACATTCTTCTCAGCTGCACATAGGTCATTCTCTAAAATAGATCATATACCAGCCCACAGAACATGCTTAAGTAAATGCAAAGGAATTGAAAAAATTCCATGCATAATATCTGAACATAGCACAATAAAATTGGAAATTAATGATGAAATATCCACAAGAACCCCATAAACACATGGGAATTAAATAACACTCTCCTGAACAATCAGTGGGTCATAGAAGAAATTAAACAATAACTACAATCAAATTCAAATGCACATACAAATTACCAGAACCTGTAGGACACAATGAAAGCAATCCTCAGAGGGAAATTTATAGCACTAAACTCACACATCAGAATAATGGAAAGAACTCACATAAAAAACCTAATGCTGCACTTCAAACTTCTAGAAAAATAAGAGATAGTCAAGCCCAAAGCCCAAAGAAAGGAGTAAATTATAAAGATTAGAGCAGAAATCAATGCAATTGAAACTAAGGAAACAATACAAGGAATTAATGAATCTAACAGTTGGTTCTTTGAAAGAATAAATAAAATTTATTAACCTCTAGCCAACCTTCACAAAAAGAGGACAGAAAAATCTCAAATCCATGCAATAAGAAATGAAAAGGGTAAAATCACTACTGACCATGTGGAAATACAGATCATCAATACCTACTTTGAAAACCTTTACTCTTGTAGGCTCGATAACACAGAAGAAATGGACAGATTCCTTGAAATGTATGAATTACCAAAGCTAAATCAAGATGTCAAACTGCTGAATAACCCAATTTCAGCTAATGAAATTGAAAATGTAATTAGAAGCTTACCAACAAAGAAAAGCCCAGGTCTTGATGGATTCAATTCTGAATTCTACCAAAAAATTAGGGAAGACTTAATGCTAACGCTCCTCAAGCTCTTCAATGAAATTGAAACGGAAGCAAGTCTCCCTAACTCATTCCTGGAAACAAGTATTACTCTATTAACAAAACCAGAGAAAGACTCAACCAAAAAAAAGAAAATTACAAGCCAATCTCTCTAATAAACATAGATGAAAAAATCCTCAGTAAAGTATTGGCAAACAGAATACAACAAGTCATCAGGAAGATTATACACTACGATCAAGTGGGATTCATCCCAGGAATGCAGGAATGGTTCAACATGCACAAATCAATAAACATAATACACCATATCAACAGAGACAAGGACAAGAATCACATGATTATCTCCATAGATGCAAAAAAAAAGCTTTCAACAAAATCCAACACTCATTCATGATAAATCCCCTACAGAAAATCAGAATAGATGGCCTCTACCTCAAAGTAATATAAGCCATATATCATAAACCAACAGCCAACATCTTACTAAATGGACAAAAACTGAAAACTTTCGACTGAAAATCAGGAGCAAGACAAGGATGTCCATTATCACCACTCCTCTTCAATATAGTTCTGGAAACATTAGCCAGAGCAATTAGACAAGAGAGAGAAATAAAAGGAATAAGGATAGGAAAAGAAGAAGCTAAATTTTTACCTTTTGCAGATGATATGATACTCTACATAGAAGACCCCCAAAAATCCATTAAAAGACTTCTAGAAGTAATAACCAAATTCAGTAGTGTTGCCAGATACAAAGTCAACACTCAAAAATCTATAGCATTCCTATACACAAACAACAAACACACTGAGAGAGAAATAAGGGAAACCACACCCTTCACTATAGTATCCATAAAAATGAAACAATTTGGAAAGAATCTAACAAAGGAAATAAAAGACCTCTACAGTGAAAATTACATTATTCTGAAAAAAGAAGTTGAAGAGGATTTCAGAAAATGGAAAGATAGTCCCTGTTCATGGATAGGAAGAAAAAACATCATGAAAATGACCATTCTCTCAAAATTGTTACACAGATTTAGTGCAATCCCACTTGCCTACCTCACAGAGCTAGAGAAAGCATTCCTGAAATTCATCTGGAACCAGAATAAACCTAGAATAGCAAAGATAATTCTGGGCAACAAAGCTAAGGCAGGAGGCATCACAATTCCCAACTTGAAATTATATTATAAAGCTACTGTGATAAAATCAGCATGGTACTGGAATAAAAACAGACCTTAAGATCAGTAGAATAGATTAGAAAATACAGCCACAACTACGAACACACTCAGATACTTCATATTTGACAAAGGGGCCAAACGTGTACACTGCAAGAAAGATAGCCTCTTTAAAAAGTGGTGCTGGAAAACCTACCTTGCCATATGCTTCAAACTAAAACTAGATCCATGTCTATGACCATGCGGTAAACTAAAGTCAAAATCAATCAAAATCTAAATATGAAAGCAGAGACACTAAATCTGCTGGAAAACCAAATAGGTAAAAATCTTGACGACATAGGAATAGTCAGAGAGTTCATGAAGAAAAATCAAGCTGCACAGAAAATACTTCTCAGAATCAACAACTGGAATGTCATCTTACTAAAAAGTTTTTACCTGTCTAAGTAAATCTTTGACATGTAAAAGTGAAAAGAAAACCCACAAATTGGGAA
This sequence comes from Dasyprocta punctata, assembly GCA_004363535.1. Taxonomy (NCBI): domain Eukaryota; kingdom Metazoa; phylum Chordata; class Mammalia; order Rodentia; family Dasyproctidae; genus Dasyprocta; species Dasyprocta punctata. The sequence continues at coordinate 33,430 of RJWM01014798.1, read as the reverse complement.
AATATCTTAGCCAAATGTTCCTCAGACAAAGGACTTCTATCAAAAGCATATAAAGAATTTTTAAAAATCAGGCCCCTAAAGTTCAAGGACCCACTCCAAAAATGGGCATCTGAGATGAATATGCACTTCTCAGAGGAAGAAATACAGATGTTAAATAAATATATGAAGAAATGTTCAACATCAGTGGTCATTCGGGAAATGCAAATTACAACAACACTGAGATTCTGCCTCACCCCAGAAAGAATGGCCTAGATCAAGAAATGAACCAATAACAAATGCTGGAGGGGATGTGGGGAAAAAGGAACTCTTCTCCACTGTTGCTGTGAGTGTAGGCTGGTGCAGCCACTGTGGAAATCAGTGTGGAGATTCCTCAAGAACCTACAATTGGAGATTCCATTTGACCCAGCTATTCTGCCTCTGGGCATTTTCCCACAAGAATTGAAAACATCATACCACAGTGATATGTGTGCACTCATGTTTATAGCAGCACAATTTGTAATACCTAAATCTTGGAAACAACTCAAATGCCCATTAATCAAGGAACGGATTAAAAAGGATGTATATTTATACAATGGAGTACTACTCAGCTATCAAGAAAGACTGCATCGAGACTTTTATAAGTAAATGGACACAACTTGAGATCATACTCATAAGTGGAATAAATCAAACTCACATGTGTAAATACTGTACTATCTACCAAGTGTAAGAAACTGAAAAAGTATATACAATGCAAAATCTGCAATAAATACTGTGTAAGGGTAAGAAACTGCTCAGAGAGGAAAAGTAATTGGGACAGGGGAAAGAAGGAAAGAAGGAAGGGAAAAGGAAAAAGACATAAATGTGTATATATGTATACATAAGATAGCTAAAGTGACTATACTATTAAATATATTAGTTATTGAAAATAATAGTTAATACTCATATGATTAGATCAATTTTACATGTCTATATCTGTTAATCTAACCAACCCTTTTGAAGGTATCAATACACAATATTACAACAATTGTCGAATTCCTATCATCTTGTTTTGTAAACCTATATTTTGTTATTGTACTGGATTTGTTGCTGTTTATTTGCCTCTTTTGCACTTTGTTTTTCTTTTCTGTGTCTTTTTTCTCTAAAATAATAAGATATTCTATTTTTCTACTAAGTGCACATTGTATAAGAACATCCTGATGAAACAGGAAGGTCAGAGTGATGATAAATATGTTCTGCCAAAAAAGACAAAAAAGAAAACCACATGTGCAGCTGGGCGTGGTGGTGCACGCCTTTAATCCCAGCACTCCGGAGGCGGAGGTAGGAGGAGTGTTGTGAGTTCGAAGCCGGCCTGGGCTACAACGCCAGATCAAGGCCGGCCTGAGCTACACAGTGCGACCCTGCCTCAAAAAACTAGGGCTGGGAGTTTGTCTCAGTGGCTTAAGCGCCTGTCTGGCAGGTGTGAGGCTGTGAGTTTGATCCCTGGTGCCGCAAAAAGAAAAAAAAAAGAAAAAAAAAAAAAGAAAACCACATGTGCTATCAGTATAAGCAATAACTGTATGGAACATGATATTTTCATATGTCATGAATGCCTTGGGTGTGACCATTGAACCAAAGATTAAGTTTTGGTAGTTTTTGTTTTGTCTTGTTTTTTGTTTTTGTTTTTCATTGTAGATCACACTGGAATTTATTTATTTATTTTAAAAAGATTAAAAGAAAATAAAACAGTAAAAAATCAAAACAGAGCAATAAAAATGATGTAAAATTTCAAAACAAGAAGATAGGGAATTAACAACTGCTACTACTTTGCATATTGTTATCTTTGAAATAGTTTCTTGGATTACAAGATACAGGCATATGTGCTGGTGCAGTGCTGGCTGCTGTTTTCCAATCCCATGCTGGCTACCTGGGGCAGGAATCACCAAGGCTGGCTGCTGGAGTACGCTAGGGCCAGGGCTGGCAGCTGCCTTTTAGACCTGAGCTCCTTACCAATAAGAAGTTTCTCCCAATGGCTGCTGGAGTGGGTGCGGGGGCAGGGCCTACCGCTGCCTCCTGGACCTAAACTGATTACTGGCAAAACACATCCTCAGATGGCCGGTGGCTGGTTCTTGATATTGACTTGAATGATGCATATTATCTTATGCTGAAGTGATTCAATGTCTCCCACATTGATAGAATAGTGGTATTTGTGGAAAATGTAGAAAATGTACAATCCATTGGTAAAATTTGGATATCATATTATCTGTATTGTTCCTTTAGGAATGCAGAATTTACCAATTGTCAACTCAGTTTCACCAATCGTGATTTCTCTACCCCTTAAATAATATCAAAGACTAAAATGAAGATATTTTATCACTTATAACTAATAGTCCCACTCACCTAAGTATTGTAGATCTCTATATTGTATATTAACCATTGTTCCCTTTGTTCTATTTATATTTCTCAAGGGTCCACATCCAATCTCCATTGATAGTCAAATTATTTAAAATGTGGAATAAGTCATAAAAAGGATCAAAATAGTAGCATTTAATTTCTAATGTAAGCAATTTTAACTTACTATTTCATGGTTATTCATTTGTACATCAAAATGTAGTCGTATTCTGTGTATTTCATGATGCATTATTGCCATTCTTCCTCAGCGTACAATGGAATAGGGCTGAAAACACAACAAAAAGGTTGTTACCCGGAACTCTGGTTGCTGTATTAGTGTTAGCAATCAGTAACACAATCATGAGAACAAAAACCCATTCGAAAGGCTTGCTGCACATAGTTTTTGCTGGAGTAATTAGCATGGTTAATGAACAGAATGAAACAGACTTATTAGAGACTTCACTTGGAGAAAATAAGTATCACAATTCTTCTTGTGTTATGTAATATGCTCATGAGGATTGATTTATTAAAATGAACAGCAGTTCAGGTTAAAGGAACAAGTGATAACCAAAAATTGAAAACTACTCAGGCCTTCTTCAATGGGCAAATGACTCACAAGCACACTAATACATACCATGGAATACAATCCAGCAATCAAATTGATAAGCTGTTTAGTACAGTCAAACTGTACTGTATAAAAATGATTCTGAGTGAACAAAAGTACTACGTGCAAAAGTTTCTATGCCTTCTAATTCCATGTATACAACATTTTTAAAAAGACAAAATTACAGAAAGTGAGAATGGAATGCTGATTGCCAGGAGTGCTGCATGTGGGAAGGAGCAGGAGAGAGTCGGGTGGGAGGGACTGTGGGTGAAGCTATTAAAGAAAAGGACAAATCAATGTGCTGGCAAGCTCTTGTCTACCAAGAGGGTATACAAGTGGATATTCTGATTGTAATGTTGTACTACGTTTTGCAAGGTTTGCCACATTGAGGAAACTAGATAAATGAAAAAGGGAGCATCTCTATTTATTTCAAGTAATGTAAATTTAGAATAGTGTTATAATCAAAATTTAAGTTTATGAAGCATTGTGAGAGACTCAAACTGCCACTTCTGACCTCTTTCTCCTTTAATGTAGCAATTCTCTCTTCCTAGCAGGTATAGTCCATCCTGCTGGTTCCAGTAAAGCAGGTCTAAAGCACCTCTTCCCTCCCACCTGACCAGAGATCTCATCCTCAGCAGGTGCCTTCATGGCTGGATGGTCTCTAAGGGAGCAGAGGATGCACACATAGTGCAGGGTTCCTGTCAGGCCCCATGGTTTCCCTGGAAACACAGCAGCTTCTATGCTGTTCCTGAGGCAAAGGCACTTTGACAAGCAGATCTCTTCCCACTGCATGATTTGTGAATTCAGTATCAACCTGAGGTTATTTCATGACCAATTCAGGACTCAACAGAAAGGGAGGGGTCTCATTAGAGGATTCTGAGGGCAAACCTTTGACACAATACACAATCTGTCAGTTTGGAAACCATAAATGAAGAGGGTGCTCCAGATATGAGATTATTTCTATTTTGTGACCATGACTGAATTGTGCATATGTGATTGTGTTTGGAGGGTGTGGGGAAAGCACTCTGCCAGCAAAAACCCAACCCATATGGTGTTCTTCTGTCTTCTGTTTCTTTTTTTTTTTTTTTTTTTTTTTTTTTGCGGCACCGGGGATTGAACTCACAACCTCGTGCCTGCCAGGGCAGGCGCTTAAGGCACTGAGCCAAACTCCCGGCCCTGGTTTTTTTGAGGCAGGGTCGCACTATGTAGCTCAGGCCGGCCTTGCGCTCGCGTTGTAGCCCAAGCCGGCCTCGAACCCACAACGCTCCGCCTACCTCAGCCTCCCAAGTGCTGGGATTAAAGGCGTGCGCCACCACGCCCGGCTCTGTCTTCTGTTTCTTTTTCTCCACCTTTTTCCAGACATACCTGTTCCTTACTACTACCAGATAAACAAAACTCAGTGCCTTAGTGAGGGTGAATTTAAAATTTGGGCAGTTCAATACTAACTGAGACCCACTTCTGCAGAGGAAATAATACTCCTGATACACATAAAATGACAGTTTACAGAGTTAGTGTATCTCAGCAGCATGATCGCCATGTACTCTGCTGTATTTTCAGTCCTTAAAATAACCTTAGATGTGTATATGACCCTTGCCTTTTTATGAAAGTGAAGGTGATATCCAGGAAGAAACAGTAACTTGTCCAGAGGCACAGGGTTACCACGCTGCAGAGGATTTAAAATCCACCATGCTGTTAACTCCAGGGCTCACACTGCTGGTACAGTGGCACTGCCTCCCTGTGGAAATCAAAAGCAATAGAACACAGTGCATAAAGGAGAAAATGTGGTCTTAGGGCCAAGGAACCCATAGATCCAACTGACAAAGATTCTCTTTTTCACCAAACTCTACACAGACTCCTCTCAACCTTCTTTTTAACTGGGTTTTAACCCTGACCTACAAAAATGTATAGACTTTCAACACAAATGACTTTATCCACCTCCATCTTTGTATAGTAAAATTCTTCAAAATTAAGATTATTTCCAAGAGTTTCAGCTCACCTTCCTGGGATGATCCTATCTTTTAAAGTTTTTCTCTGATTGAGCTTAAGGTAGAGCTTATTCTTTGCTCCAGCCAGTGCTTGAGGATAAGCCTTTAACTGCCCTTCCTGAAAGCACTGATTACAAAGGGCTTACAAGTGTGAGCGCTTTCTGAAGTACGAGAAATCTATTCTTTCAAAACACACTCCTTAGGAATTACAAAGCCTGCACATGTCTGAATCTATGGGAGGATGAAATCCAACTTAATTGTCTGACACATGGCAGACAAGGCTACCAGAGGGCTATAATAGTGATTGTCTGTTATTATTTTTCATTTCTCTGACCGAACTGTGACCTCAGTTAGTGCCTGTCTACTGCTTCATTCTCCTTATTTCGAACTTATTTTTCTCTGTTACGAAATTGAATCCACGGCCTCATGCATGCTCGACAAGTGTTCTACCACTGAGGCACACCTCTCATTTGTTTCTCCTTTCAAAAGTCCAATTATCCTCAATAAAATTCAACTTCGAGTTCAGTATCTGGCATCATTTTCTTCTGGAGTACAAGAGGATATCAATACCTACAGTTGAAGAGGCATGCAGTGGCTCTCCCCCAAACACCATGACTGAGTATAAAACAAATAGTAGATATTAGAGGAACATGCCAAACTGGCCAGTCCCCTAAGTTGCATGTACACATGCGCATGCCTGTCTCTTTCTTTCTTTGTTTTCCTTTGTCTTCAATTTTCACAATTTTTACTTTTTAATTACAGGCGATAGAAATGGATGCTTTATGTTCGTTTCCCTCTGGCTTTTACCATTTGACCTTGGAAAATTAATTTTATTCTCTAAGCCTCCAAGCTAGTCTATTACTTGCATTCAGAGGATAACAGCAACATCCAGCAGTTAATGTTGGGAGAACGTTAACTGGACAAACATACACAACATTCTTAGACCAGTGTCTAGCATGTGACATCACCTCACTAAGTTTCATTCCCTAGCAATGACAGTGCATACCTAATAGCCTGTTCCACAGGAAAGTCACTTGAGATGCTGAGGCAAGAGGAGTTGCCAGAAGTGCACATGTGGTTATTAGTGGAATGACACATACTCAGTGCAGAATGAGTGATGAATCATGGGCAGCCTTTGCAGAGCAAGGATCTAGCAGATATCTTGGTGTTGGAAGGCTTTGAAGGGAGACTCAAAGAAAGATGGATATTCGGGATTACTCAGTTCTAGTGTAAGTGTTCTTCCTCCATTTCGTATGCACCCTACCTCTTTCGGAAACACCAGAGTGCCCTCATTAGCCTGAAAGAGTTGTTTCAGGTCTACCCATCTGTAGGAGGTTTCCTTAGAGTAGGGTGTTACTGTCCTGGTGTCCATAGAATGCCAAAACAGTGCTGCCCAATCCTGCATTATCATCTCTGTGACGTTCTGAGAAGCTGAGATGTGGCCAAGAACAGAAGTTTCAATTTCCATTAATTTCAAGTTGCCACTACAGGAGCCTCTAAGCAAAATCTCTGGACAGTACAGGTACAGAGGGTCTGTGGGTTGACTTGACTTTCTTGATACTTTTGGAGAGCTGAATGCTGAGTTGGATGTGGATGGGTATATTTCTGGAATGTGTTTCCTTACCTTTTAGCAGATTCTCCAGTCTCAGAGGCAGTGAGTTCTCCATCTTGTCGCAGCTGTAATTCCATTCTCATACTTTGCTGTTCTCTCTCAAATTTGGCTCCCTACCCACCCACCTGTTGGTGAGTTCAGCACGACACAAAGCAAAATCTGAAACTTCTGGCTCTAGATGGACAATAAACTGCCAAAAGGGACCATGATATAAGATCCAAATGAAGATGGCACTGACTGTGTTCTCCAGTTTGGGCTTCAGACAGTTCAGTAGTTGGAAGCAGTTGGGCTTCACAAATCCTTCAGTCTATTCTGGAAGCTTTGCTGTCAGTGAATGAAAACAAAGATGTGTTCCATTGAACAAGTCTTGGACCTGCACATGCTGGAGAATTTTCTCACTCTTCTATTCATGGAGATAGTATCCTGCGTGAACATAGGTAGTCCAAAAAGTGGAGAAAGACATTTGTGCTTGATACACGACTTATAAAAGGCTAAAACCTATAATATATAAAGAACTCACACATTTAGAACCCCAAAATAAAAGACCTAAGCAAAAAACGGGCCACTTAAAGGAATAGACACATCTCAAATGAAGTTCTTTTTGGTACCAGGGATCTAACTCACAACCTCACACCTGCCAGACAGGCGCTTAAGCCACTGAGCCAAACTCCCAACCCTAGTTTTCTGAGACAGGTTTGCACTATGTAGCTCAGGCTGGCCTTGGGCTCACATTGTAGCCCAAGCCGGCCTTGAACTCGCAAGGCTGCTTCTACCTCAGCCTCCCGAGTGCTGGGATTAAAGGTATGTGCCACCATGCCCAGCTTCAAATGAAGCTCTAAGGGCTAATAAATACATGAAAAAATGTTTAACTTCCTAGCCAGCAGAGAAATATAAACTAAAACAACAATGAACCTTCTTACTCCAGAAAGAATGACCATGATCAAGAAATCAAATGATAATAACTGCTCTCGAGGCTGTGAGGAAAAAGGAGCACTTCTAAGGTCTTTGTTAGAATTCAAACTAGTACAACCACTAAGTAAATCAGCCTGGACATTCGGTCAAATACTAACATTAGAAATTCCAAATGGCCCAGCTATCACTCTTGTGGATATATCCCTTAAAGTGTTAAAATGTTATACCACAGTATACTAATCATGCATGCATACCCATGTTTTATAGCAGCACACCTCATAAACGCTAAATCTTGCAAGCGGCCTACATGACACTCAACAGATAACTGGTTAGGTACAATGTGGTATTTGTACACAGTGGGTTACTGCTTTATCATAACTAGAGATAAATTTGTATCATTTGTAGGAAATGTCATGCACCTTGGGTACATAATGTTGAAGGAAATAGGTCAGACCTACAAACTTAAATACCACATAACTCCTCTTACATGAGAAAACCACAGTACAAATAATTTAAAGAGCAAAATAAAAGATATAGAATAAGAAAGAGAGAGATAGGTCTTTTACAAATGAGACTGAGATCTAGGGAAGGAGGAAGGGGTGGGTGGAGAGACAACAGGAAGAAAAAGAATTAGGATGTGTTGTGTGCATGTAACTACACTCCACAATGTATGCAATCATTATGTACTGAAAATATATATTAGTAAATAATCAAAGGCTGGTATAGGATTGTTGATAGCAAACAAATTTTATTCAAAGTACACAAGTCTTTTACCAAATCCAAGACATCGTCAGCAAATGCACCTCTTTCACAAAGAATTAACAGTTGCTTAAGGTCCAATCTTGACTAACAAGAGCAATTAAAGAATATTCAGTGACCTAAAACTACAAGCACCTCCCAAGAAAATCCATTTACAAATGTGTACATGAAAAGACATGCATTTTAACAATTCTTGTGGTGCATAGCCCAACATAAATTTAAATAAGTCAAAATGACTTTAACATCGTGAGGAGAAAAATATTCCTACTCTCACTTTTTAAATAAAATGAAAAATAAGATTTGGGGTGGCTTAAAGTAACAAATATCTGTGAAACAAATGATTACATTCATTGTTTGTGAATTGTAATTATCTTCAAAAATTTGTTGGAAACATGTAGAAGGCATCAGGGTGCACTTTGTTGACATAATGATGATTAATGACACAAGCGACACCAAAGACCAAACAGTGTCAGTGCTACTGAAGGTCAAACAAGGTGGTGCTTACATAGCTCTGAGCCCACCAGTGCACCCAAATCTTTAGTTGAAGTTACCGTTTTTTACAAGATAACGTAGGAAGAAAGTATGTTAGAATTTTCCTAGTTTTCTTAGTTTTTTAGAAACAGGGTCTCACTATGGAGCTCAGGCTGGCTTCAAACTTACGCCTTAGCCTCCTGAGTGCTGGCATTATGGGCGTGCAGCAAAAAGCTCAGTGTATATTTGAAATTCAACCCAACAAACTGTATCATATGCAATGTATGTCGTTCAAAAAATGTAAAACAACACTGAGCGGCAGCTAGTGAGAGACAATCAGTTGTCATAATTTTAAAAACTTCCTCACTGTGGTACTTTCCTGGTACTCAGTTCCAAAATAATACAAATATGCTGTCAGATAAGAAATCAAATGAAAATGGCCAATGCCAAAGTTTATTCTAGAAACTTTCTCTGTATTTACCCAACAAGTCCATAATACAAATGCTTAATCAGATCCTGAAGGCCGATAGCCACTGTGGACATGGAGTAAACCTTTCCCATCCACCATTTACTAATCTTTAAGTCCAAAACACCACCACATGGTCATGAACAGGACAGCTCAAAGCAATATTTACACAAACAAAATGGCTGGGAGCACTCACTATGTTGATATATAAATTAGAACGATTCTAGGCCTACCTTGGCTAAGGACCTTCCCTGTCATCAATTTGGAAGCCTATAGGACACATCTGTTAAGGATGCTAAAACATTTTATGTACTTGAGTGATGAGCAGTTAAACAAATCAGCAATTTAGAGTCAAAATGAACTTGATTCATACATAGGAAATCACCATCTGAGAAGTCACCATGTTCCCAAACCCCAGATGAGCTAGCTTAATAATCCACATTTTAATGAGTCCGATCACATTATAGTGCTTGCTGAGCAACTACTGTGTGGTACCAAATTCAAATAATGCCTGTTGGGAGCCACTGAAGCTGGAAATTGACCACATGTGCAGGGATGCAGCTTGGCCAGCGCATGGCCGCCCCAAAAACAAAGAGTGCCCATGGCAAGCCACATGAAGAAGTTTCTTCAGCCCAGAAAAACACTAAACCCCTAGACAATCCAAGCAATGAGTTGTTAGGCAGTGTGGTTGTAATTGACATCATCCTTCTGAGTAGAAAAATAATCATGCTACAGTGTTCTAGCAGTTCCTTTCTTCCCATTAGGAAAGTAAGGGCTCCACCTGACTCCAGCTTTATCTCTTCTTTATTTTCTCATTTTCTCGTGGTCCTGCACCCCAGGAATCTTAAAAGCCGTATGAGTCATGGCAAATGCCATTGAAATATCTACAATGGCAAAGGGAAAAGCTATCTAGTCTCTCCATCTGTCCAAGCAAAAACTGCCCCCATAGCTCATGAGCAACTCAAATCCATGATCACATTCTTGTAGAATTTTTGGACTATGCACATTTCTCCATATTCTAACCTACTATAAAGGCCTAGGTCTCCGTTTCCAGTGACTTCTGATTTTATAAATCTGACCCATCACATTCATCCAGATTCAGCTTAATTGCATCCTGTAGCAAGGAGCATTTTGTGGGTTTTTTTGCTCTTGCCTTTACATATGGATGGGAGTTCTGTGGTATTAGGTGTACACATTGAGAGATATTAGAGAGCTAAGCAGAAGAAAACAATGTGGTCTCTGCGATGAATACTAACACACAGGTCCTTGCACTTAGATCCCATAAGTCTCCTGACTTGTGAATTACAGATTAATTTGCATGAGTCATTTTCCTGTGCATAGGGAAAAAAAGCCAAATACAGCTTAAAGGAGTTGAAGTTTCTTTTTCATTGAAAAATCAGAGTGTACAGTCTATACATGATGAGTGGCTGCAAAGCATAAATAGAATGGTAGTATGGCATACAATGGATGGTTTCCCAGCCTATAGAACCCATGTAAAGAATAAAAAGAGAGAGAAACAAGAGGGATTAGCAAGGGATAAAAGAATGAAGGAAGGAAGGAGGAAAGAAAGGAAGGAGGAAAGGAAGGAAGAAAGGGGAAGATAAGAGGAAGAGGAGGGAGAGAAAGAGGAAAACAAGATGGAAGAAAGGAACTGTGCATAAGAATACAAACTTACAAGTCACTCTTTAAAGTCCTCCATCGCCTTAGAACAGGCCCCACCTTCTATCAGTACTTTAACTTATGAACTCTTCAAAGTACTAACCAACTGGTAAGTATAGTCCAATCAAAATCATCATCTCTGAACACATGAAATTTTGTGGGAATTTTATACCTCTCTACCATGACATTTTTGTATTCACACTTAGTATTATGTCAATGCCATGAGCTTTAACCTGTCTAGAAAGAACAAACCATTACTGTTTATCTGTTGTTATGATTGTGGTTACGTCAAGGGGTTGCAATCATCCTGCTTGAATTTATATTCCAGCCATTCATCTTCCCAGATGTGCAACTCTGGCTTTTCTGGACCTTTGGTTTTGGTTTTGTTTTTGGTTTTGAGACAGGGTCTCTTTATGCTGTCTATACTGCAAAGATGACCTCAAACAAACAATTCTTCTATCATATTCTCAAAAATATCTAGGAAGACTGTCATGTGAAATACTTCTCTGATGATTTTTATTTCTTAATTTACCTGTGTATTTTCACATGCTGGGAATTGCATTAGTTAATTTGCCTATTATAGGACTACAAGCAGCCCTAGACCAAATAGTTGTGCAAGTTTGTGTAGTATCTTGCCACATCTGTTAGGTAAAGATTTAGTATAAACCAACCTAATGTGTTACAGCAACATGGAGGAAATTTATGCAAAGGATTTCCCTGTTGCCTGGTATACACCAGGCACTAATATACCATTGTTGTGATTTTATTATCAACTTCCCCCGTGTTTGAGATCAAATCTCAGATCTTCCCTAGGATTGTCTATATCATCACAGACTAGATCTGACTGCATTTCTGAACGCAGTGTCTCTTAGTCATTAATATCAGCAATTTGCCTCAGACAAAATAATATCTGATTGCTTTTTCCATATTTCTGTCATTTTCATATATGGTAAAGATTCTGCATATTCGTGTTTCTTTTCTTATCATATTTCATCGGACATGTGTATGTATATAATGTTTTACCTTTCTAAATTTCCCACGGACTTTCCATTGGACAACTTACTATCTTATTCTGTCTGGACAAAATATACTTCAGTACACAGAATGAAGTATAATGCAACAGAGAATGCACTCCTTCTGGCAGTATACTTCAGTTTCTTAGTTTTCAGGTAATAGTTCCTGTTCTAGTACCGGTTGCTTCTGCATCCTAGAAACAGCTGGTCACTCTGATGCATAGCAGGTCACTATGATGAATATTGTATAAACCAAACCCCACCTGCCAAGCCATTGTGCCACTGTACTTCCTGCTTGCTTATCTCATATAAGCCCTAGACCACCAGAGATCAGGGCTTGATATTTTGGGAGTGGCCCTGATCAATGCCTGTCAAAATAAATAAATCTGCCTCTAAATCCTAGGTGTCATTTCAGTGTTTCTACTTGTCACTGTAATATGGGGATTTAAGAAGCTACCCTAGAAAAGTAATTTCACTGGGAGGCTCCATAAATATTTTTCTTAAGGAAGTCAGAACGTTTCTTAGTCTCCTGTCTGGCTTTGAAGAAACTGTGTAGTAGACTAATAAGGCATTGCTAAAGGCTCTTAAAAACAGTGTGACTAATACTGTCAGAAATGGATACATGAGGCAGAAATGTGTGGAGTATGAGACTGGGTATGTTGTATGGGCAGAGAAGGTTGGTTGAAGTTTCCAGGAGGAATAGGTTCACAGAAACTGATTTATGAACAAGGCCTCTTGCATAAGGATATATACTTGATCTGACTTCAATTAGACAAAGATGACAGAGTAAATCAGTCCTGAACAAGAAGCCTAGATTTGATGCTGGGGATTATGTGGAGAGTTTTAGGGCTGTAGCAACAACATCAAATTTGCTATTTCAAACTATGATTGTGGCACCAACTTTCCAAAAGGATCAAATACGCATTATAAAATCATACACCATTTACTTCAAAGAGATATCACACTGCAAGAGGATGATAATAAATTCTTGCAGCAAAGGTACCAGGATAAAACACAAGCTAACATTTCAGCACATGGCTCATGGTGAATGCCCAGTAGTTCCCCTGTGAGGCCCTGGGACACGAGTGAAAAACCACTGTAGTTCTGACATGGATGCCACTTGGAGAGGCTGCAAAAACATCAAGCAAAACAGCACAGTCAAACAACACTTGGGGAAGAAGGAAAAGCAACACCCATTCTTATTACATAAATTGTGGGGTCCTGATAGGACTCTGCAAAGGTGAATGCGATTTTTTGTGGAAATACAAGGGGAACTTAAAAATTGAAAAAGTGTTTGAAGTAAGGGTCTGGAAGGTCTAGTTCAAGACTCACGGGGTGTCACTTTCATGCCTGGATCTCTTGACAGCAGATAAAGGGCTCAGGAGGGAGCCAGCCCCGATGTGCATAGTGCGCTCCTCAGATGGCAGCAAGACGGGAGACCCAGAGAAGGAGTCAGAGCTGCAGAAGCTAAGGCCCAGTGAGGCACAGCTCTGCAGGTGTGACGCCACTCTGCTCTCACGCCTGTGCCTCCCAAGTGTACAGGCATCTTTGTGCCTCAAATACCTGTTTGCCCCCAGATATCCATCCCACCACATGGGTTAGAATAAAAAGATCCCAATGTTTCAATAATAAGGAGACCTGGCCGCCCCCTTCACCATCTGCCCGGGAAAATGTCTCCTGTAACAACCCCAGAGCACCTCCAATTCCCTAGGCTCTTCCAGAGCTTTCACACTCATGCAGTGGCTCCTTCCCATCCTCCACACATCCCTGACGTCCTTTGTGCTTTCTGCTCTCTTTGTTCCCAGTGACCCTCGAAAGCCACTTTTGCTCCCTTTCCTTTCCTAGTGTGTCTGTCTGCCACGGCAGGTGCTCTCAGTGAGGAGCCCCAGGGTAAGACGCATCCACCACGGAGGGTGGAGACAGTGCTGAGCTTTCCCGCTCAGAGAAGGCCACCTGGGTTACTGGGCTGGAGGACACATCAGGGCCAGACCTGACGCCCAGAACCAACCGTGTCTAGCCCTGTGAAGTGAAGAGACTGCATCCTGGGAGTCTTCCTGCACAGTCCTAGGCCTCACCTTCCCTGAATCTGCCCTCCTGTGACCTCAGGTCTGAGCACTATCACAACATGCAATGCCTCTGTGACCCACACTGAAAGGCCTGAGAAGGTCCCCAGGTTCTCCCCAGTGTTTTCTGTTGAATACTTGCAGGCCTTGACCTTCTGGAGTTGGGGACCAGCACCAGGAAAAACTGAAAATAATCACTGAATGGGAGGTTACTTCACTGTCTTTCCTTTCCAAAGCCAGCCACTTGGCAGCCTCTTACTAGTACTCTCCAAGCTCGTGCCACTTTAAGGAAAAGGGAAAACAGGGAAGAACACACCTGAGGTGTTAGGAAGGACTTGCAATTGCAGTAATCAGAGACAATTAATCTGCTTTGGAATATGGGAGCTTTCCCTGTGCACACACAGCTTGGGAGTCATGCGAATAAAATAGTATGCTACCTGGTTTTGATTTTTATTGGCTCCCTGTAAGAGATGCAGTGTGATACATTGCTTTGAGTCTGCACGAATGGTTAATCGTGGTGACAAACATACCCACAGAAGAAGAACCTACAAACAATATGCTTTTCATTTTCATTTTCATAAAAGACAATAACAGATCCTCTCCTGATTTTTCTGCAACCAACTCTGTTCAGCTGCTAAAATTCTTAAGGCCAAAATAGAATACAATTTAAAGTATATAAATAGTGCTCAAAATACCTGCTATAAACCAACACAGCTAACAACAATAAAACACCAAACTAAAAATAAATAGATGTGATATGAGATTAGGTTTCTACTTCAGAAAAATGAGAAGTCTCAGAATGTTAGCTGTGCCGTCCATTAGACTAGAAAAATCAGGTCAACAGAGGACAAGGGAGATGGTTTGAAACAATGCCTTTGTGTGGTCATAGAAACTAAGCCAGAGAGGGGAAAGCAAGGTAAATTTTCACATTCCTTGGATAGGGAGTGGGAATACTCCACAAAACTGGACAGAATCTAATAGAACCATAATTGAATAATGAGATGGTGTGACAGAAAAGTTAAAAATCAAATCTAATGCTTTGTTAAGACAAGATGTGGTCACCCAGCCCACTACACAGTTAGATCTTTAGACTCAGTTAGACTTCACTGACCATGTCAGCTGCAACTTAGAGATAGTCCAACCTGACTCAGTCTGAACACATTCATCTGGGCTTCCTGTACTGCCTGACATGCAAGCACAACCTGTTTTCAAGGACTGTTGATCCGAGACAAACTAGTCAAGGACATGCTAAGTTTCAACTATGCCCTTAGACCCAGCTCCTTCACTATTTTCTCCCACCTTATGAAATGCAACCCCTCTGACTAGCCTGCCTCAAAACATATGATTTGATTCATGTAACCAATTATATGATAACCTGCTATCAGCTTTTGTACTTGTTGCTTCAAAATGTATACAAATTTTTGTTTCATTCTCAGTCAATGCTGGAGATTTGGACTTGATCTCGCCACTCTGATAGAGTAATACATAGGCGCCTTCCAATTCCTTGGTGCAAAGGGCCTTCTATTTGGTTTAACATCAGATTCCACAACAGTGGAAGAGCATGTCAGGCAGTGTGTTGGAAGACATGATTCTCCTCTACGTACCAGTTAATAGAGCTTATAGAATATAAATCAAAAAAGAAAAGAAATGAGAAAAAAAGATGAAGACAGGGAAGAGATTACATAGAATTCTAGAAACCAGAAAATGCTGAATGTTTAAAACATGAAGAAGAGTCAGAGTTCAGGTAGCTGGTGCTTTCAGGTCAGAGGGCCAGAGAAGAGAGAGTCACAGAGGGAGGGAACCCTGCCCATCCTCAGTGGGTCCCATTTGAGGATTCAGCAGATCAAAGATGGGAACAACCACATGAGGAAACTGTGGGGCCTGGAAAAGCATCTGCCCCTCAAGTGAATGAAGAGTAAGCCAGCCCAGCTCTCCAGGAGAGAAGAGACGAGTGGACGACCCCACCCACAAAAATGAGGAAGAGAGAAAGCCTCATCCTTCAGGAGGCACTGGCAGGCCTCTCTGGAGTTCTTGCCTGTGCCCTGTGGAAACACTTTTCTACTACTGAGAGCTGCTCTGGTCCCCCACAAGACTCAAAAAGATCAAATCTTTCCCAAGTCACCAAACAACATCCCAGAACACAGCTCACAGATCTCTCTACAACACAGAAGTTCCCAGAGGTCATGGAAAAGGGCAGGACTTGACATCCATAGAAACAGAAACTATTGGAAATAGAAAGCAGCAAGAAAAGGCAACCCAACGTAAGAAAAGAAATTAGGAAATAAAAGGGGTAGTGATTAGAAAAAGAAGTGCTACTATTCACACACATGATTATCTATGTAGAAACCCTGATAAATCTACACTACTTAGACATAGTAAGAGCGTATCATGTTTGCAAGATACTGTACAATATGTTACAGAGCTATTGCAAAGATATGTGCAATTTAAGGCTAAGAGGCTTAATTCTTCGTATAGAAGAGCACCTCCTTGTCTCATAAAAGTCTTTTTTAAGAAAACCTGTAACCTCTTTCTCTGTCTCTGAAAGGGATATGAATATTTTTCAATGCTAAAAAAAGAAAAAAGGCAGCTTGCCACCTTTATCACCCAGTAAGGCCCTTTTCTAGGACCTAGGACCCATCTCTTTGAAATGTAAATAGCAGGGAAGATGATGCCCCTACCTTCTATTTTCTGTGGATGTGTCGGAGTCTCACTGGTCTTGGCTAAACTAACTCCTGTCATAATAGTTGTGTTATGCACATGTAGCAACTGCCCTCAGGGAATGCAATCATTGTGTACTGCAAACATGCAACAATAAAAATTAAAATTAAAAAATAAAACATGCATTCATTTTCCTTTGGATAAACTAAATTGTATTTCATCGGCTCAGGCATCCATTACAAACATGCCTGGCCAGTTGGCTAAAACAAGACACTTGGTTTTTCACTGTTTAGAGGCATCTGCCCACGACAAAAGGGCCAGTAAATTCTTTCTGGTGAGGGTTCTGCTACTGGCTTGCCAGAAACTCACATGGTCTTTCCCTAGCACCTGTGCCCTGAAAGGGCATGAGAACCCCTGTCTTTTCTAAAAATGGCAAGAATTATATTTGCATCAGAGTACCAAACTCAGGGCCTCATTTGACCTTCACTAGACCCTCAGAGATGAAATCTCTGCATATAACTACAGGGCCACTTAGGACATCAATGTGTGATTTGTGTGAGGACACAAACACTCACGCCATCACACTGAGTGACTAATACACATATGCTCACCAGTCACCGCGTACACTACAGACAAACTATGTGTGAGTGATGCGCTGTCCAGTCTGTCCTTCCTGAGGATGTGTGTAGAGTGGGTGCATCTGCCTCGCTGCAGAAAAGGGGAAGATTTATTGCTGCCTGTGCAGTCCTTTGGCAGACCGACTGCCTGTGATGTACATCACATTCTTATTCATCCATCACACTGCTTTCTACACTTGTGCAGATGCAGTCCGGCTGCTTTGCCAGGTGATTTCCCTTCTAAGTATTTTTTCCCAACATTGCATCTGTTGCTACCCCAGAGAAGCAACTCACTGCCCCAACATTGTTCTTCAATGATCTGACACAGGAAAAGTAAGCCACAAAGTATTTTCCCAGTTTTTCTGACTTAGTTGATCTTCTCCAGTGAAGTAAGGAACTAATTTTGTTATTTGTTTCTCCTGTTTGTTTGTTTGTTTGTTGTTGAAAAATATCCCGTAACAAAGGTGTGAGGAAACCGGTATTCTGGTGGGAGGACAATATTCCTGGAGAGAGATTGAGACTCTTAAGTAAATGAATGTGTCTATATGACCTGGAATCAATATTAAGCAAACCACTATTTGTGCAGAGACAGATAGGTAAAAATCCATATGAATTCTCATCCAACATGGGAAGTGGAAGGACGTTGGGGACTTTAAATGTTCAACTATTACACTATAGTACAAATATTTTGTTTCTATTCAATAAGATGGTTTTGAATATTTTTTAGAAAGAAGTCAAGCTCATGTTATATGGAAAATTTTAGGAAAAATCTAATATTAGACTTGCAAATCAAATCTTTTATATCATTGCTATACATTTCATGTATGAGTTCAACTCTAAAAGTACAAATGTGTTTCAAAATGCTGAGGATAGTTAATGCTGAACGGCTAGACCTCATTGATTTTTACATTTTTCCATTTCCTAAATTGTCCTCGATTACCTTGTCTAAATCCCAGAATCTCTCTTCTCCTGAGGACAAAGCCAAGGGGATGCGCATGAACAAAGGCTAAAAAAAACTCAGACATGGAACAGAAGTTCATTTTATTTTTAGCAGAACAAGCATTTGGGCACCAGAGGGCAGTGCAGAGAAGCAGTGGGGCCCACCCAAAGGAAGCTGCAGGGCACCTCAGGAATCTCTGCCCTAGGGAAGTCACTGCCCAGGGCTGGAGGATACATGAAGAAAACTGAATCCTTTTTTTTACAGTTGACGCTTGCCCGGAAACTAGCGACAGTAATTCTGGAACATAGGAATCACCTCGCCAAGCTGGTTCAACAAGGAGCTGATAGAAATCTCCAGAAGATCAGAATCTTCCGCAGTTAACTGGCTAAAGGGAAGGGAAACAAAATCACACCAACAGTGCTCAGGTCTCTTCCTCTCTGCCCAATCCTTCGGTTTATCGCTTACAGCGCCCCTGTCAGGCCCTGCACACCACGCTCTCTCGGTAGACTGAAGCTTGGGGTCTGCGCCTGCCCCCTGGACACCTTCTCAGCCCCAGACACCTGCTCCCCTGCTGCCCTCCCTCCAAAAAACTCACCAGAGCCCTCGACTTACATATTCAGGTCACTGCCGCTCACTGTGATCTCCCTCTGAACTCCAGGTGCAAGGGACTCAGCTCCTGGAGTCAGCTCCATGTAAACAGTATGCGCATCCAGGTAACAGTGGAAAGGTACCACTAGGCGACTGGGAGACACCTGGTTAAGGAGACTGTGACCGAGGCTGCCGTGTTCCCTTGGGCCACCCGGACACCTTGCAGGGTCTCTTTGGCCCCCTGCCCCCTCCAGCCCCCTCCCAACCCGCTTCCTCCAGCCTCCGGGGTCCCCTTCTCCTCTGCGGTCCCCCTTGGGCTCCTCAGCACCCCCCTCCTCGCTGGTCCTAGGCCACCACCAGCCTGTCCCTCAGGAAGGATACAACTTCGGGAGTTCATGAGTGGAGACTCCAGCCGAGGGCGAGGCGTCTCCGCCGGGCACTGCACCCTGCGCTGTCCTCTGGTCCTCAGGCCTTTCCCTGGCAGCTGTGCCTTTCACTCCTGCCCCTTCCCGGCCTCCAGCGGAGCCAGGGCGTCCAGGACCACCTGGCGCACCAGTGTAGCCCTCCCCTCCCTCGGTACCATTCTGGAAGTCTTCAGGGGCCTGCATGACTGACCAAGCTCCCCGGGACCCTGCCTGCGTCTAGCACTACCCCAGGAGCAGAGTTTCTTTACCAGAACCAGTGACACGCGAGGAGCCTCAGCGTTCTACCCACAATGCAACAGGCGATGCCCACAGCACCTGCGCAGATGAGTCTTCAGCTTTAGGCGCCAACCAATGGTGGAGTCCCATTGAAACTGCCATGCCATCCTCAGGTCCCCCGGAAACCCCGTGGGCCAGAGAGGGTCGCGAGTTTGGTTGGGAGGCGGGGCTCTTGGCACTGAGGGCAACTAGGGCTCCACGGAGCATGCGCGGACAGGCCCCTAACGATATCTTCGTTTCCGCCATTTAATAGAGAGCTGAGTGTTCCTGAGGCTCTTGACTAGGAAGTGTCCCCATGTCGCCACACACGCAGAAGGAGGTGAAACATAGCAGAGTCAACCACCACTCACTGTCCTCTAAACAAACATCTAAGCAAACAAAATCCTCAGTTTTTTCAATTGTTTTGAGCACCACACGAGCAAAAATACAAAACTGAAGAAAAGTAAAACGGAGGGAGAGAGGGGGAGGGGAAGGGATACTGACGAACATGTGGCAAGGATAGAAGGAAGGCTCACATAAATCTGCCATGCTGACATTCTGTAGGGTCTGACTGGCCACCCAAGTTGTCCAAAATTATCAGACATGTCCATCACAACTCTTTGCTAATCGATGCCCTTACATTCAGAGCAATGCGTTCTATGGTTGGGACCAAATAGCAGTGCTATTTTGTTTTTCTTTTTTCTCAGGGTGATCCTCCTGCCTCGGCCTCCTGCATGTTAGGATTACAGGCTTGCATTACGACGCTTAGCTACTGTACTTCATTTCTTTTCTTTTTTCTTTTTAAATCCGTTTTATTTCAAAGAGAAAAACAAAAAGAAAGAGAGAAAGAAAAAAAACCTAAAACAAAATTTCAATCAGAGGCCATCAATGTTACATACATTGCACATTGTCATCCCCAAATCATTCACCCAGAGCACAAGACATAGCTGTGTGGTTTTCTAACTTTCAGAATCCCTTTCTGAGTCTAGCTGCCTTCTCATCTCAAGATTTTGTTTGAGTGCACTAAGAGCACATGCCAAGTCATGGAAAGGATGGAAGGTTCTCTTTGGTCCTGTAGACAGTGATAGGATAGGATCCAGTGGCTCCCAGGGTCTGAGTGACCTGAGAGCATCAGAAACACTGAGCCACAGCCCTGATTTTTATTTTTTTGCTTTTTAAAATTTTAATTAGCACATATTTGCTGTACACGATGATGACTTTCATCATAGCGGACTCGCATTTGTACATGATGTGTCTTTTTTGTTCCCATTCCACTTTCTTCCTTCAACCCTTCTTCTGCTCCCCGTTTACAAAATCTTTGTTTCCATTTTTTCATCCCTTTTCCCTTCCTTCCCTTTTCCTTGTCTCCTCCCTTCTTCCTCTTCCCATTTGAACAAGTTCTTCCTACTCTCCAATACGTTTCCTCCACTTTGCTCCTTATTAAGCCTTTAAGTTTCTCGCACAAGAGAAACAATGCAATGTTTAAATTTTTGTATCTGATTTGATTCACCTAGCATTATGGTTTCAAGGTGCATACATTTACTGACAAATAACTCAAACTTATCCTTCTTTATGGCACAGTAGTATTTCATGGTATATAAATACCACTTTCGGTTTTTGTTTTTTATTATTTGGGTTGTTTGTTTGTTTGTTTTGTCTTTTTGAGACAGTGTCATGCTATGCAGTTCAGGCTGGACTTGAGGTCACTTTGTAGCCCAGGCTTGTCTTGAACTCACAAAACTCCTCCTGCCTCAGCATCCTGAGTGCTGGTTTTACAGGCATGTGTCACCATACCTGGCTAATACCACGTTCTTTATTCATCCATCTGTTGATAGTTGGGCAGGCTGTTTCCAATATTGAGCTATTGTAAACTGTGCTGCTATAAATATGAATGTCGATATATTAGTGTGGTATGATGCCTTTAATTTTTTCATGAACATACCTAGAAGGGACAGAGGTGGGTAAAATGGAACCTATAGCTTAGTTTTTTGAGGAATTTCCATACTGATTTCTGTAATGGTTATACCTGTTTACAGTCCTACCTACAATGTAGAAGGGTTCCTTTTCCCCTACAGCCTCACTAGCATTTGTGTGTTTTTTTTTTTGTTGTTGTTTGTTTGTTTGTGGCACCGGCGATCAAACTCACAACCTTGCGCTTGCCAGACAGGAGCTTAAGCCACTGCGCCAAACAACCGGACCTTCACTAGCATTTGTTATTGGTTGATTGCTCCATGATAGTCATTCTTTCTGGAGTAACATGAAATCTCAGTGTTATTTTAATTTCCTTTTATCAAGCAATAATGATGTTGAATATTTTCATATATTTGTTTTCTGCTTGTACTTCTGCATCTGAGAAAAGTCTATTTGTTTCAGAAGTCCATTTTTGCTTTGGGTCTTTAACGGGGAGGTTCTCGTTTTTTTTTGAGTTCTTCATATATTGTAAATACTAGTCCTTGGACTGAGGAGTAGCTGGTAAAAAAAATTTTCCCATTCTGTGAGTTGTCTTTTCACTCTGCTGTTGGTGTCTATTGCTGTGCAAAAGCTTTTTAATACGATGAGATCCTTGTTGTTGATTCTTTATAGTATTTCCTGTGTAATCAGGGTTTTGTTCATAAAGTCTTTGCCTACATCTATATCATCAAGAGTTTTACCTTTTCTATCTTCCAGTCAACTGTTTCTACTTTTATGTTTAGATCTGTGATCCATTTTGATTTTGGTTTAGTATATGGTGAGAAATATGAATCTAGGTTCAGTCTTTGGCATGTGGAAAGCCAGTTTTTCCACAATCATTTGTTAAAGAGGCTATCTTTCTTCTAGTGAAGGTCCCTGATCTTTGGCCTCTTTCTCAAGGATGAGTTAGCTGACTGTGCTTGTTGTTCTTTATGCATCTTCTGTTCTGTTCTATTGATCCTTGGGTGTCTTTCTTTGCTAGTCCCATGAAGTTTTTCTCACTGTAGCTTTGTAGTATAACTTCAAATCAGAGAATTGTGATGCCCCTGGCCTTGCCCTTGCTGCCCAGAATTCCTTTTGTAATTCTTGGTACTGTTTCCATATAATTTTTACAATCATTTTCTCTACTTCTCTGTGTTATGCTATTGACATTTTGATTGGGATTACATTAAATCTGTACAATAATATTGGAAATATGGCCGTTTTCACTATTTTGGCTCTACCTATCTAAGAATAAGGGATGTCTTTCCATTTTCTGGTAACCTCTTCAGTCTCCTTTTTTGGGAATACTGTACCTTTCAACATAAAGTTCTTTTACTTCCTTCATTAAGCTGCTTCCAAAGTATTTCATTTTTCTTGATGCTGTTGTGAAAGTTGTTGTTTTCCTAACTCTTCTCTGAGTGAGTTTGCTATTCATTTACAGGAATGGTATGATTGATTTTTAACTTCTTAGAAATAGCAAAGGACCATTAAACCTCAATCCAACAGATGCTAGACAATGCAAAGAAGAATGTGATAAGATTAATTGAAATTAATAAAAAATTAGAAGATAGCACAAAGGACATAAAAAACTTGTTCACCTAAGTAATAGCAGAAAATTTTCCAAGCATGGAAAAAGAATTTGACACACTGATAAGGGAGGCATATAAAACCCTAGCTAGCCATGATCAGGATAAAACTATGCGAAGGCTTATCATAGTCAACATTACAGAAATTAAATACAAGAGCAGACTATTAAAAACTATTAGAAAAAATTAAGATATAAACAATACCCATGAGAATCACATTAGACTTCTTCACACAGACTTTTAAGTCAAAGACTTCATGAAGTGAATTATTTGAATCCTAAAATAAAACAACCTCTAAATGACGTTGATATGCCACACAAAGTTTCCTTTCAAAATTGATGGAGAAATAAGACGCATCCATGATAAAGAATATCTGAGGAAAGTTATAACCATCAAACCAGTACTCTAAAAGTTTCTAAATGATATTCTAGAAAAAGGGAATGAAGACAACAATTGCAATCATTACAATAGAATGAATCCACCAAATAAAGCAAACAATTAAATAGAGGGGAAAGCAATGAAACAAATAATAGGAAAATAATACGATGAGGATAAGTCAGTACCTATCAGGTATAACCATCAGTGTGGATGGTCTCAAGAAACAGGATGGCAAAATTGATTGAGAAACAAGATCCAACAATATGCTCCATACAAGAAGCACATCTAAGTCAAAAAGAAATTTAATGACAGAAAATCAATGGATGAAAAGCAATACTCTGTGCAATACGAACCTGGAAAAAACAGGCATAGCTATTCTATTTTCAGACAAAGTGGATTTGAAGCCCAGACTGATCAGAAGAAGTAAAGAAGGTCACTACATACTTCTTAAAGGAGTGGTCCAAGAGGAAGAGATAACAATCATAAATACATATGCAGCAAACACTGGTGTACTCAAGTATATAAAACAAACATGAATGAATATGAAAAATCAGGGAAGTGCTAATACAGTTATAATGGGGAAACTTCAACATGCCATTGTCACAAATAGATTAAAAAAACATATAGACAGATCAACTAGACAAAAATTCAACAAAGAATATCAAAGCTGAACCAAACACTTGAACAAACAGATTTAGTAGATATCTACAGAGTATTCCACCCCACAACAATGGAATACACATGAGTCTCAGCAGTACAAGGGACTTTCTCCAAAATAGACCACATACTAGTTCATCAAACATGTTTAGGCAAAGGCAAAGGGGTTGAAATTATACCATGCAAATCTTCAGGTCATAGTTCAATGAAATTTGAAGTATTTGACAAAAGAAACCCTGAAAAATACATAAGCCCATGGAGATTAAATAATATCCTCCTGAACCACCAAAGGGTCACAGATGAACTTAAAGAAAAATTAGGTAGTTTCTATAATTAAATAGTAATATGGATACAATATACTGGAACTTATGGGACACAATGAAAGCAATCCTAAGAGGGAAATTTATACCAATGAATTGCCACATCAGAAAAACAGAGTAAGCTCAAATAAATACACTAATGTTGAACCTCGCGATTCTAGAAAAAGAAGAGCAAGTTAATCCCAAAGATCATATGAGGAAGGAAAATTTAAATATCAGAGCAGAAATTATTGTAATTGAGACTAAGAAAAATACAAAGATTTAATGAATTAAACATTTGGTTCTTTGAAGAATTAAATAAAACATACAAATCCTTAACCAACTTTATTTTAAAAAACAAAGAAAGACTCAAATCCAATGCACTTAGGAAAAAAGCCAAACACCAAAGAGATCCTACAGAAATCTAGAGGATCATCAGTACCTACTTTGACAATCCATACTCTACTAAGATGAAAAACTCAAGACATGGACAGATTTCTATATACATAAGAATTAACAAAGCTAAATGAATGTGGAAAAATTCTAAGTAATCCTATGTGAGACAATGAAATTTCATTTTGTTATTACTTCTTGAGAAAATAATAATAATAATAAAAAAAACTTTCCACAAAGAAAATCCCAGATCCTGATGGAGTCACCATTGAATGCTACATGAACATTAAAGGATATCTAATGCCATTATTCCTCAAAGTCTATAATGAAATTGAAAGGAAAGCAACACTCCTAAAGTCATTCCTGGAAGCGTTACTCAAACCTGAGAAGGATCCAACCAAAAAAAAGAACTACAGGCCAATCGTCTTAAGGTGCAAAGATGGAAAAATCCTCAGTATGATACTGGTAAACAAATTGCAGCAAATCATCAAAAAGATACTGCGCTATGAATGACCAAGTAGGACTCCTCCCAGGGATGCAGGGATGCAGGGATGGCTCAACATATGAAAATCAAGATATGTAGTATACCATATTAATGGAACCAAAAACAAAATCCACGTGATCATCTCAAAAAAAGCACAAAAACTTTGGACAAAGTCCAACACCCATTCATGATAAAAACCCTACATGAAATTAGAATAGAAGGTATTTATCTCAGTCTAATAAAAGACATGTATGACAAACCAATAGTGTGTGTGTGTGTGTGTGTGTGTGTATGTGTGTGTTTGTATTAGTAATACAGAAGAAGCCGATCGAATTTGGTATACTGGTGTTGGAGACCACAGATTATAAATCGAGGTTAGGATCTGTCAGAGCTCAGCCTTGCCTTGCTCTGTGTGCTGGATTGGGACGTGGAAACTCCTGCTTCCTCCTGGCCACGGGTGAGGGCTCCATGGTCTGTGATGCCATGGTGCTCACGGGGCAGGATGAGATCAGCTGAGGACAATAAAGGGAGGACAAGGACTGAGGTGGGGGTAAGGATCTTAACTTATTTCTTTCGTGATGTTAAACTTGTTCATTCTACTACCTCACTGTTGTTCCAGGAATAGCACGCCCTGCCTCCCCCATGCTTCTCACTGGCAAAATAACTGGACCAGCAGAAAAGGTCGCTGTCCTTCCTCAACCTGAGGTCCTGAACTCCCAGCCCCCCTTTATGCGTTCCTAATGTTGTCTCTGTTTTCATTTCATCCTTTGCTGTTCCCTCACACATGCAGCTGGGGATCTTGGCCAGGTCCCTGGCATATTGGTATGTACTTATAACATATTTTGATTGTTTTCATCCCAATTGTTCTTCTCTACTTTTGTTCCCTCTACCCTTAATCACCTTTCTCATCTCTAAGTCCACCTTTTAGCTTCATTTTTTGTTTTTTATTTTGTTTTGTCTTTTGAGGCAGGATCTAGCCACATAATTCAGGCTGGCCTTGAACTTACTATATACCCCAGGCTGTCCTTGACCTCACAGAGATCCTCCTGCCTCAGCTTCCTGAGTGCTGGGATTACAGATGTGTGCCAACATGCCTGGCTTGGTTTCTAGTGTTCCTTCAATACAGGGGAAAAAACTCCCAACCTGCTAGATGTCCAGTAGAAGTTTGTGTTCTCTAAAATAGAAGAATAAATTTTAGGATCAGTGTAAGTTAAGAGCAGAATATATATATATATATAGATATATAGATATAGATATAGATATAGATATAGATTTTTTTTTTTTTTTTTTTTTTTTTTTGCGGCACCAGGGATTGAAGTCATAACCTTGCGCCTGCCTGACGGGCGTAAGTTGCTGAGCCAAACTCCCGGCCCTGGTTTTTTTGAGGCAGGGTCACACTGTGTAGCTCAGGCCAGCCTTGCACTTGAGCTGTAGCCCAGGCTGGCCCGGAACTCACAACACTCCTCCTACCTCAGCCTCCCGAGTGCTACCACGCCCGGCTGAGCAGAATAGATTTTTTGGAGAAAAAAATCTTCTGTCTGAGAGAGAGAGACAGATGGGGGCCTGAGTGGGTTGCCAAAGACCCTGTCTTTTCTAGGAATTTTGTCTAGCAAATCCTACTTAGAATATCAGCCCCTGATGTTTATCCTTAGGAAGTATGTGGGTGCATTTGTTTTATCTTAACGTGTTGAGATCTGGCCCACAGTGGAGGTGCCTATCTCCCCCACGATTGCAAGGTATCTAATCTTCTGCACTGGCTCCTTGGAAGGCCCAGCTCTGTCTGACTGTCTATAATATTTTTATCTAACTTTGCTGCCTATAATACTTTTTCCCTTCCTTCCTTTCTTCCTTCCTCTTTCTCTATCTCTCTGTCTCACTCTCTATTTTATATTAGAGAAATATAGGAGATTTTTAACTTTCCAAGGCTCTTATTTCACTTAACAAGAGGGTCTCTGGCTCCATCCATTTTCCTAAAAGTGAAACAATTTTATTCTCTGTATGACTGAATAATGCTTCATTATGTATGCCTACCATATTTTCACTCATCTGGTAATGAGTTTGTAGGAAGTTTTCACAGCTTACCTATTGTGAGTTGTATTGCTAAAGACATAGGTATGCATGGTATGCATATATCACTATAGTAAGCTGTCTTTAATTCCTTGGGGAATATAGCAAAAAACTGGAAAAGGTGAATCAAATGGTTTACCTATTTTCAGGTTTTTTGATGAATTTATATACTGTTTTCCATGATATGTGCACTAGTTTACATTCCCATCAACAATGTATAAGGTTTCTTTTGTCCTCATATCCTTGCCAGCATTTTTTGTTTTATGTAACCTTTTGCTAGTTGTTCTGACTATGGTGACAAGGAAACTCAATATTTTGACTTGCATTTCTCTAATGGCTAAAGATGCGGAACGTGTTTTTTTTTATCCTTATTGTTCTCTTGTAGGTCTTTTGAGGAATGAATGCTCAATTGATTTGCCCATTTAACGATTGAGCTATTTTGTTTTATCTGCTGTAAAATTTTTGAGACATTCTATATCTCAGATATTAATCTTCCATAGAAAGATTAGCTGACAGTGATTTTCTTGCCATTGTGTAGGTTGTCTGTCTCCTTTCTTGATAGTTTTCTTAGCCATGCTGAAGGTTTTTTTGTTTGATGTAGCCCTATTTGTTGAGCATTCTTTTTGTTTTTGTTTTTGTTTTTGTTGTGCTAGGAATTAAAGCCAGGGCTTCACACATGCTAGGCAGGTGGTCTACCATGGAGCTACTTCCCCAGTTGGAATCCCATTTGTTGATTCTTGTTATCATTGGTGTACTATTGGGATTCAGGAAGACTTTGCCTGTGCCTATGGCTTCAGATTTTTTTCTATGCTATCTTCAGGCAGTTGCAAAGTTTCTGGGCTTATATCTAGGTCTTTGATCCATTTTGTTTAATTTTAGTATGAAAGAGAGTTAGGTGTCTAATTTCATAATTTGGCACATCACTATCCAGTATTCACAATGTCATTTGTTACATATACTGTCTTTTCTCCAGATTATGTTTGTGACCCCTCTGTAGGAAATCAGAGGAGGTAAAAAGAATGGAGTCATCATTGGTAGCAAAATTAAGCCTCTCTGAGATCCAAATCCAGACACTGAAAAATAACAACCTAGGGAAGAAGAAGGAAAAAAAAAAAAGAAAAATAAAGAAAGTAGTAGAACTCCAAAAACCAGGAAGGAATTGACAGGAAAATTAAAACCTACAGAGAAATTGATATGATAGCACAGAACACAGAGAAGGGAAGGGAAAATCTGCACTTTCTTCCTGGCTACCAGGTCATGGATTCATGAAAAACGAAGCCTGAATCTATGGAGGTAAAGTGAAAGTGGGGGACTCCAGAGGGTTTCAGAGAAACATGACAGTGGAAAGGACCAGAGGATGCTGTGACCTGCAACAATTGGTGAGTGACTTCAGTCTAAGTGCCTGCCATAGCCTCTGGAGAGAATCATTCCAGCGTGAGGTTGAATATCTGAGCCTGGGACTCAGAGTAACTGCAGGCCAACTTCAATTTAAGGATATCAGTGTTATGTTCCCACAGTGACTGTGTGAGAGACAGCCATAGGAGACTGCTAAAATTAGAGAAAACAATCCTAAAAGTCATATGAAATCAGAAGAGACCTAGAATATCCAAGACAATTCTTGGCAACAGCAAGGGTGGAGGTATCACTATACCAGGCTCAAGATACACAACAAAGTTGCAATGATTGAAAAAAACCTGTATAGTATTGGCAAAAAACAGACTTGTGGATTAATGAAACAGAATAGAAGAATGCGAAACAACTCCAGACACACTTAGCTACCTTATATTTGACAAAAGATTCAAATTATTACATGGAAGTAAAGATGGCCTCTTTAACAAATAAGGCTGGAAAAACTGGCTGCCTGCATGTCGAAGATTGAATATAGATGCATCTCTCTCACTATGCACTGAATTACAATAAAGATGGATCAAATATCTAAATATAAAAGCAGAAACACTTAATGTAGTGGAAGACAAAATAGGTAAAAATTTTGAAGAGATGGCTAAAGGCAAACATGTTCTGAACAGAACAATTATTGCACAAGGAAGAATATTAAAAATCAACAATTGGGATCACATCAAATCAAAAAGCTTTTTCACAGCAAAGGAAAACAACAGAGTGAATAGACAACCTGAAGAATTTTTGCCAGTCGGCAAAAAAAATTTGTCATCTATGCCTCCAACAAATACTATTCTCTAGAACATACAAAGAACTAAAAAATGTATGCCTCCATACTGAAAAATTCAATAAAAAATGAGCAACGGTAATGAATTGACACTTCTCAGATGAAGAAGTATAAATGGATAGCAAGTACATAAAAAAGTGTTCGAAATCACTGGCAATTTGTGAAATCCAAATTAAATTAAAACAACTGTCTTAGTTGCTGTTGTCTTGCTGCTGGAACAAAATACTCAAAACCCAAAGTTAAGGGAGTAAAGGTTTATTTATCTCACAAGTTTGTGGAAGTTTCTGTCCATAATCAGTTGGCTCCAAGGCAGGGTGGCATGGTGAGGGGCACCCGGGGTTGTGATAGTCCTGTTCTTTTGTGTTTGGGTATCCCTTGAACACTTTTGGCAATGCTGGTTTAGTGGTTGTGAATTTCTTTAGTTTACATTTATCTTGATAGCTTATTATTCTTGTCTTAATTTGAAAGTACGTCCTTTCAGGATGTAATAATCTAAATTGCAATTATTTCTTTCAGGGCTTGAAATACTTCTTTCTGAGCACTCCTGGCCTTTGTCGTTTCATTCATGAATCTGCTACTATTGAGATAGTTTTGCAATTGTTAGTGATTTGGTATTTTTCTCTAATCAATTCTAGTATTCTTTCTGTTCTTATTTTATGGAAAAATGTATAACAAAATTTCATAACAAAATAATAGGAGAATAACAATAGTTAATACATTACATGTTGTTGTCTTTAAAGTAGTTGCACAGAATGCAAGATATTGGCACAAAAGTTTGTCCAATTGGTATTAGCACAAAGCTACCTTTCCAATGAACTAAGAGATACTAGCAGTCTAAATGACTTGCATTCTTTTCCTTTTCTTTTCTATCCTTTCCCCTTTCCCCCTTCTTAGTTTCTTTCTTTCCTTTTGAACAATTTCTTCCCATTTCACAGTATCTATTGCACATTTTACATCTTATTTACTCTTTTAATTTCTCACACCAGGGAGATGATATGATGTTTACACATGTGAGTCTGATTTATTTCACTTATGAGTATGGGCTCAAAAATGCATCCATTTACCTATAAAAGACTCATTTATCCTTATTTATGGCTGAGTAGTACTCCATTATATAAAACTACCACATCATTTTATCCATTCCTCAGTTGATGTGCATTTGGGTTGTTTTCCAAATGTAGTTATTACAAATTGTGCTGCTATAAACATAGGTGCACATAGATCACTGTGGTACGATGTTTTTCATTCTTCTGGGAAGATACCAAGAATGGGAAGAGCTGGGTTTACTGGAACTCCTAATGCTAGTTTTTTGAGGAAACCGTACTGATTTCCACAGTTGTTGCACCAGTCTACAGTCCCACCAACAGTGGAGAAGGGTTCCTTTTTCCCCACAGCCCCTCCAGCATTTGTTATTGGTTGATTTCTTGATGATACTCATTTTTTCTGCAGTGAGATGGAATCTCAGTGTTGTTTGAATTTGCATCTCTTGAATGGTCAATGATGTTAAACATTTTTTCATATATTTATTTATCATTTGTATTTTTTCATCTGAGAAGTGTATATTTATCTCAAATGCCCATTTTTGGATTGGATGTTTGAAACTTGGGGTCTGATTTTTTTTCAATTCTTTGTATGTTTTAATAGTCTTTTTTGGTTCTGAATTTTTGTAAGTATGATTATGATATGTCATGGGGAGGTTCTGTTTTAGTCATGTCTATTTGGTGCTTTTAATGCCTCTAATACATAGATAACCATCTCATGGTCCAGATTTAGGAAATATTGTGCTATAATTTCAGTGAAGAGGTTTTCTATGCCATTAACCCCTATTTCCTCACACTCCTCCAGACCAGTTAGTTTTAAATTTTTTCTTTTAGAGTTATACAATAGATAGGGAGGAAATTTAAATGGAAATTAAGAGAAGATATAGGGAGATTGAATTCAATTAATGAACTAGCAGAAATACAAGTCTAGAAAACTGTGAAACAACTTTTGGTGTAAGAGAACAGGACAAAATAAGGTAAGACACTATAGTAGCAAAAACAGTAGATAACATTTGTACACACTTATGCTCACACTTACGCTTTCCATACATGCACATGCACACACAGACACACAATAGAAAGTAAAGCAAAAAGAACAAGTGCAAAAAAAAAAACAAGTGAAATGGTCTTCTTTGTGGGGTTATATATAATGGAAACAGTTATTTCTTCCAGACTTCTCTTGTTGCATGCTGCCTAATAAAATAATGTTGCTTTTTCAAGCCTCAGGCCACATCCACTGTCTTTGTCCAAGTAGGTGAAGCAATTCAGGGCCATCTGGAAGTTGCGCTTCACTCCTCTGTGATTGTAGATAAATCTTCAGGCTGGTCTGCCAGCAGTGGGAGTGGCCCATACTCATCAACTCCGACTCTTCTGGACCTTAGAATGAAGGCACTGGAAGTCGTGGGCTGTCTCCCAAATCCCTCACTTGAATAGTCTGTAGGTCAGGTTCTACTATGGGCCAAAGGCTTGTAAATTACCAGACAATGCTCTGGGAGGCATGGCTTTCAGTGTCAGTTGCATGTGCAGAGTGTAGGTGTGTGAACATAGAAGGTATTTGTTAAGACTAGAAGCTGTGGACATCCAGCCTTCTTATTATTCCTTCAAATGGAGTCTCAGAATCAGGCACCCTCCTACCTCAAAGCCCCATGTGGCTATACTCTTCCTGCAATGATATTCAAGTCACTGTTGTATCCTGCTTCTTACACATTTCCTTTTCAGTACTTGCTTCTGACTTCCTGATTGTGTTCACTAAGTGAGAATTTAATAAAGGGCATCTACCCTACAGAGGCTTTGCTTACCTGGAGTTCTGTCTGCCTCAAGCTGAGTCCTGAGACATTTTACTCAATCCTGTGATTTTATTTTTTCTATGCCATAGTCACTAATCTGAGCCCAGACAACTATTATAGTAGGTGCTCACAGCCTCCCTTGAGCAAAGTGGCAGTTGCATCTTACAGATACAAAAACACGGGGATTTTCTGTTCGTCCACATCACATACTGATACAGAATGAGTTACTAAAGATGGCTTCCTGCTCCAGTTATGTCCAAGCCCATGTCTTGCTTGTTCTCCTGAGACAAAAGAAGGGGGAGCTGCTAAGATGGTTTCTCCAACCCAACCCTGTGTAATCCGGAAGAAAATGCTAGGAATTATTGCTCATCTCCCTGTTTACATGGCTTTTGGTCCTAGTGCTCTTTATAAGTTTCTTTTAAAACATCTGGCAAAACTTTCAGTTTCCTGAAGAAGAAATAAACACGTTTGATTGCCTTTGAAATTATTCTGAATGGTACAATTGATTTAATTCCTATTGTGTAATTTCTGGCCTTGTACTCCAATTATAAATTATCTTAAAATTAAATGTTTTGAGGTAGTGTTGATCTAAAAATTCAGAATTTAATAAATTTTCTGAGTGTTTTATATTTTATTGAACTGTGGTTTAGTTTGAAGGACCAGGCTTTGAAGAGCAGTGTTAACTGAAGTTTTGGAGCAATTAATGCCACCCCAGCTCTCCATTGTCTTTCACTGCCCCCTTACGCCCCCAGGGCTGCCTGCTTCAGTTCCTCTGGCAGAAGGGAAAGGCTTTGTTCTACTCCAGGCACTCGCTGTGTATGAAAACCCAAGATCAGAGCTGAGCACATCTGACTAACTTCATGGTAACAACCTGGTTTCAAAGCCCTGTACTTTTGAATGTACAGTGATATCTTTTTGCAGTCATTTTTGTGATCCTTGGTAGAGTGTGTGCATCACTGGTGCAGAGCTTTTGCCCTTATCTTAGTGCTCTGGTTCCAACAACACCGGATGATGAAAAATATTCCATTCAAGTTTTCACCTGACTTTTATATAGCCAGATCTTGGAAACAACCCAAGTGCCCATCAATCAAAGAATGGATAAAAAAGATGTGGTATTTTTATACAATGGAGTACTACTCAGCTATTAAGAAAGATTGTATTGAGACTTTTATAAGTAAATGGTCACAACTTGAGACCATACTCATAAGCGAGATAAATCAAACCCACATGTGTAAATACCGTATTGTCT